>JAKUCV010005231.1:28088-66528 GCA_028386065.3 Turnera subulata
GTTAGTGTTATTTGAAAAGTATAATTATAGTTTTATTATTAGCCTGTCAAATTTAAATACATAAAATTATATAAGGATACAAATGTAACGGCTTTGTAATTGTTGGGGCATTTGGATTGTTGATACGTCTAGTTCATATTCATTTTCTTTTATGGCCTTGCTTTTGTTTTTTAATTTATATTTTTTAAGGCCTTATAGTTTCTTTCTTGTGTCTTCAATCCAGTTGTACATATTGTTAGAATTCCCTAATCAACTTTTGGTAACAAATTTTATTTGATTCTCAAGAAAAAAAACTAGAGATAGATTGAAGAATATGAAATTGAATAAAAAAAACATTTTGGGAAAAAAAAATCCAAAAAGAAGGAATGATTTGCCAGTGAGGAATGAAGAGGGAGGTGGGGGAAGAGTGGATAGAATGAATATTTTGTCTTTAGGTTTGCCTTTCTAATAAAAAAAATCTGCAGGAAGAACCTTTTTTCTTCATCTCTTTTTCCTTCACGGCATCTCATCTCTTAAATAGGATGTGTATTGTTTTATTTGGGCCAAAAGTATATATTAATTGGTTCAAGGTTTCAATCCTTCTATGACAAAAAGAATATAAAGAGGCATAGGTTATAATATATAAATTTTTAGAGGATAAAATGGTAAAATCACATGCTCTATTTAGAGACCGCTTCGCTTCAGATATATTGATTAATTGCCTGACAACTTTTCTCGAGATTTGATTGTTGTCATTGGTAAAATTGAACTACAGAATTGGGTTATTAGCGGGTGTTCCGATAGTTCTCCAGTGAAGGAATCAAGCTATAGAGTACACGGTACCCTCTGTTTTCTTAAGATGAAAAATATTTAAGCAGCATATAAATTTCAAAAGGGGATCTTACTGCCACACATGGAGATCCTCAATAGTTCAAGCCAACTAGCTAGCGCATGTGCTATGGTATTATAAGTTCTGAGCACATAAGAAATTACATTAAAGAACCTACTGATAGGTCATTGCTTTTAATAGAAGCAAGGGCTTGCTGGATAATCAAGAAGTCCGTTTCGACCAGTAGATGGTTCAAACATGGCAGAGGAGTGAATATAATGCATGTCAAAATTTGCGGCACATAGCATGTATAATAAGATTTTGCAGGAGATTACAAAGTATCACAAAAGCCATGAAGTGCATGGCCACCACCAGGCTTGCCCTATAAAGCCATGAAGTGTAAGCCTTAAACATCAGTAGATTGAGTGAAAAAACATTTTTCTTGGCAGAGAGGAAGAGATCCTCTTTTTCTGTTTCTCAAGTTCAATTCTCTTTGGTGTATACCTTTGAGTTTAAGCTAAAACATTTTTTTTTCTAATTTTCTCTTAGGTGGTGATAATTTATACCCTTAAATATTTTGGTAGTGATTATCTTTATCCTTGAATATTTTGGTTATTCACAAATCCAAATTTATTCTTGTCTAATTAATTGCTTGGTCCGACATCAATAGCACACTGAATTTGTTACAAATAGTAGTCAACCCATATTAGGGTGCTTACTTAGGCCTGTGGAACCTAACTTGCCTAGTATATAAGCCACCACTCAAGGTTACACAAATATGGAAACATGGAAACATAAATAGTATAACCTGTATATCATCACAAACATAGGATTAGGGTTAAGACGATGGAGGCACGGAGAGAGATTAGTCGCAATAATGAGCCCCATACCCCATATACAATCAATTTATGTGATCGACGATTGGATCCATGAATGCAATATATGATTGCATCTATTATGAGAAAACAATTCACGATCATATATGACGTAAAATTGATTGTATATTTTGTTGGAATTGGTTTCTTAAAACAGTCTGAAACGGTTTTTGATAGCTTTGTGTCACATAGCACGCGAAACGGGTTCAAAATTTGTGTAGAAAATTCTAAAGAGGTTTGAAATTTTAACAAGCGTGCGGAGTTATTCAGAGAAATGCGGAATTCTGTAGATGGTGGTAGAACATCCTAGATAGTTCTAGAAAATTCTAGAATGGTTCAGAATTCTCTTGAACCTTATGAAATATTCTAGAGACTCCTAAAAAATGGGAAGATCTTGGAAGTTCTAGAACATTTTAGGCCAAAATAGATAAAGATAACTAGATATTTTAAAATATCTAATAGTTAGATCATGAAACCTTTTGGAGTGCAATCCAAGTCGTCCATTCAAAAATTGGGAAAGGGATGCGTTGGTCTATAACATCCTTCAATAACATATGTTGATCGGCTGGCGAGGATGATGAAGACGAAGAAAATGATGGATTGGAGAGTGAAGAAATGAGGGTTCCTGGATGCCTTCTCATCATAACTTCTAGTGTCACCACTCCTGACCCGATGCAATAATTGGAGTTGAACTCTTTTGTAGCATCAATTATGTTTTCATATATCATCTTTCCATCACTGCTTGACACCAAAATTATGTCCTGACATTGTCCTCCCTGCTCTTCTGAAACTGCATGTCTTCCCCTAATAACTCTTCGGTAAAAGACAATGGCACTTACGATCACAAGAAACAATAACAGAGAACCAACTAATAGGGGCAGAACAATTAAGATGACAATTCTTTTTCCCATTCTGTTGCTTTCAGGAGTGGCATCTGGCTTTAATCCACTAGCATTGCCACATAATTTCCTTGTCTCTATTTGGGGTAGTCCACTTTCAGGTTCCATTGTGTTTATATGCATGCATGTATAAGCTATAATTATGTATTTCTATCGTAATCATTACTGTAATTTCCAATATTTTTTCTTGAATCAAATATTTTTCTTATGCTTATTTTTTTTGTTTTTGGTATTCGGAGCTGTCGCCCCGACCAATCCAGATTCGACCCGACTCCCATACCTAGGTGGGTGAGTCTCCTAGTGAGGATTTCATGCGTAACCATAATGATTAAATGATTAAAACTTAAAATCTCATATTATACTTTTTTAACGAAAAATTTTCATATTATAGTGTCGGCACCTGTTTAAGTGCTTTTATAATACAGGATATTTTAAAGATCATTTTGTAAAATATCATATCAAATGATACTGCTTACACCAATCCAAGATCGTCATCTAGACATTTAGAGTAAGTTGTCTTTGGCTTATGGACTAGTTGGGACAAGGTAGGTACGGCCTTCTGGGTTGATGAGGTAGGAGGCACTTTCCAAGCATTTATAGATTAGTCGTAATTTCCAACAAGCACAATCGTTATCTTCTCAATATAACCAGGTTTGTAAAGAGGAGCAATACTTATATGATGAGCTTGGTGAAAGGGGGATGAATGTTCTAATAAAGGACGTTCAAACTGAAAAGTTGTTTAGTGCACGACCGATGGAGTATATCGTGAGCAAAGTATACTCATCGGTCATTGAAAGTGAAGAAGATGTACATGTCGATCATGGCTACCAAGATGAGGAGACCGTCAAAAAGATCAAAGCAGAGAAAGACTCCTTCATCGGCAAGCTGCATGCTGACAGTACAAGGCCGGGTTTTTGGCCAAACATATTAGATAACTTCGACGCCATTGAACTTTTTGACCAATTATATGCTAATGGTCAGATTTTATCGCAGGAAAGTCATAAAGTACCATCAGAGATCGACATACAGGGCTTGGAAGAAGTGAAGTCTCTTACTGAAAAAGAAGGTCCCCGAGGCTGATGATGAATCTAATAGCCATAAATCATTGGTCGATCTGGAGAGATCAACCCACCAGGGAGCAGCACGGATCCAGGCCTTCGAAAAGAAGAATCGCGTCATCGACATTGCAAGGTGAAGGCCATGGTCTACGGAGCATTGCTGGTTGCCGGAGCCATCAGGTCATTCCCAGTACGAAGAACCAACAAACAATGCTTGGTGGCCAGGACCAGAAGGCCATCACCAACGGTCACCAAGCCACTACTAAAGGCTGGAAGGCCATTCCCAGTGGCCAGAACCAGAGGGCCATCAACAATAGTCACCAAGCCACTACGTACTAAAGGTGGAAAGGCCATTCCTAATGGTCAGAACCTATAAATTCTTGGGGCTGGCTACACAAAGAAAACACCAATCAACACTCCCAAGCCAAAGATCGAGGCTGTAGGTTCTGATGCAAAGGTGAAGAAGAGGGCAGTGGAGATCAACTACAAGGTTACACGGTGTTCTGAGTGTAAGAGGGTGAATCCTAAGGTGCAGTTACGATCCGAGCTGATCACTAGTAGGCCTACATCTAGAATGGTCAGACCTTTAGTACCCAAGGATCATAGATGGCTTGAGAACCAGCCGAGGAAGCAGCCACGACGAACACCAATTTCTCCACTTGCACACCTGAAGGATTTAGAGGCTCGATTTAGGAAATTTGGTCTTACAAGGACCCAGAAGAGGCGCATGCAGCATCTAAGGCAGGAATTAGGTGCCAGCCACCTAGGAGGACCATTGGCCAAGCCTCGGCCAATCCAGAGCGAAGCTATGACTCTATAAGATTGATAGCTAAAAGATTGGGCGCTCTGCCTCTGTGGTCATCCAGATTGTCAGAACGATCTGGGAGGCTAACGAACCAAGGTCGTTCACTGCCCAAGCAGCAGGTGCAGTCGGAGATTAAGCGCCCAATCAGAAAGGAGACTCAGTCACAGCAGGCGAAGCCACCAACTAAGGTGTGGGTCCCTAAACGAAGACCACCTATAGACCTGGTGGAACTTCCGGAGGAAGATGATGTCTTCACTGAGGAAAAGAAAGGAGATGTGGAGATGTCGCAGGTCATACAGTTTGACTCTCTACCAGTGAAGGCACTGATTTCTAAGAATTTTGTGCTGCCTATCTTTATTGATGTAGGGACAGACCAGTCACTTTCTCTGGATGGAGATGTCAAGGAAGAAGAAGAACCTGATGATGTCATGATATTGGAGAACACAGAGGTCCAACCTTTTAAGGGGTGAGCAGTTCCCTTGTTCTTTGCAGAATGGAGTTACGGTACTTATGTTCGCCTGCATAGTATGTTTTTCCGTAGAGCTCGACTTGGGTTCTAGTGCTTATGCTGAAGGTGGTTGTTTGGTGATTCTGGCTGCGATAGGATCTCTGCTCCAATCCATCGTGGTTGATTTGTTTTAGCCGAACATCGTTCAAGGCCGGGTCTCGGCTATGAGTTATTTCCTCATTTTTTGCCATCACGAGCTTGGAGCGATGTACAATCATAAGTGGCCTTTGTTAAAATTCTACTACGTGGTAGAACGGTCTGCGGGGTCATTTTTGAAATATATATTTGCTGCCAAATTATAGGGTTTTGAGGCAAAACGATCATTATCATCGGAACAAAAGAAGCGAGGAAGGCGATCTATGCGAGATCGTTTCAAAAGAAGGACTTATTTGGCGTTCTTGTATGGATTCTATTGCCCCTTGAAATGATTTTGTAATCGTTTACGGTTGTAGGGGTATGGTTGTTTGAATGGACTTTGCTGGTTGTCAAAATGGCCTTCGAAGTATACGGCTTTTATGGAAGGTATTGGCAGATCGTTCCAGGAGTAGGAGGGTAGTGTTGATGAATTCCCTCATTTAGTAGAACGATCCCTATGATCGTTTTGGTGGATTTTTCTTGCCTTTTGTAGAGTCTTGGTCTCTTGAGAGAATAAACTCTCAAAATATATAAGGTTCTTGGGGATTGATCACTTGGCGAAGTGGTCGTTATTATCGGCAATTCGAGAAAGGAGAAGGCCGTTGGCAGAACGATGTGATTTATAAGGCGATCTTGGTGATCGTTTTGTAAGTAACCGGGCATGCAAACTTGACAAACAAAATGCAGCGGAAAGACCCGGTACTCATGGAGGATCCAAGTGAAGCTAACTAAACCAAATAACAATTTTTTGTACCTTGCTTGGTTGAGGTCTTTCACCCAACTGTAGTGTAGAATCAGCAAGAACCCGACAAGAAATCCGGCTCCTCTACGGTATCCACACGAACCGTCGATGTCCAGCTAGTAATCGTCTCACGATCACCAACCCGAGCACTCCCGAACCGCAGTGCTAGCTGCAGAAAACCGAGAGCTAGAACTTGTGTTTGATGTGTTTCTTTCTTTCTCAAAGAAAGGGGTGTGTAATCTAAAAATTCAAGTCTCACTCAAGTCTCACTTGTGTGTGTTCTTACACGTCTGAAAACCCAGAATGCAAGCTCTAGATGATCTGATTATCCACACCCACTAATGCCTAAAGTAATGAAAACAATGGCCAACATAATGGTCTACCAAATATCATCATCATGATTCCCATTATCTTGCCTACCACTAATGCATTATCATATATCAACACATCACATCACTAATTCTGGTTCAATAATTCAGACAATTAGTGAACCAAAACGAACCTGGTCCAACCACGGTCTAACCATGGTCCCACCACCTGGTCGAACCACGGTCCAACCATGGTTCAACCACCCGCTCGAATCAACAGTTCTAAGTGTGTGACCCTGTAGGCACTTGTAACGTTTGGCAATAATCATAAAATCTCATTTTACAATTATAAACAATGAGTGGCGTCTAGCAACACATTATTGCTACCCAAACGACAAGATCAGTACTGATTCAATATGCCTCGAAACATGTCATCGTCCTTTCGTCACATTATCAAGATTAAACACGAGACATGGAATAAGTCAATCTCGTATATGTTTAATCTAATTTTCTTGATCCCCGGGTTAACTGTGTAAAGCGGATACTAATGATATCACCATATCACATAATCCGAGCATGGCCATGCATTTACAGTTCAACTCTATCAAGAGGCCCATCTGATAATATACCCATTATATGGGTTGGACAAATCCCATCTTGATCATACAAAACCCACTACACATTATATCATATACCCAATGATTACACTAAGGTCTACTCAGTTACGAATAGCCAAGAGTAATATCAAAGTATATGACTCACATGTTGGGAACCTTGATGATCTCAGGTCTAAGGACAATACATATAAGAACCACTAATGACAATCATATAACGTTCCGTGTAGTGTTCTGATGTTGGATCGGTCCAGTCCATAAGTTCTCTAACTTGTACCCGTATGTAGAATTCATATCTCATATAATTCTCAATAAACGCTAGTCTTAATTTATTATTACAACCCATCCATAATAATAATCGACTAAGGACATTTAAGAATATAAAATATTCTAGGGTTATAAATATTTGCAAGCGTTTATCTCATAAACATATTTATTGGAATAACCTTAATGTATTTACACGACTATGTACAATCATCCATTGATTGGCTTTTGGGCATATTACACTAACACGTTTTATGGTTTTTCTGATGCTCATTTGCGTGGAGGATGTTCCAGGAGCAAAGGCGCGTGGACATTTCCTCATCCAATAAAATGGCCTTTATTATCATTTTCAGTTGGGAAGGTTCTTAACTGTTGGAAGGGTATCGTCGTTCAACCTCGCAATAACATATACATGGCTTTCCTTGGTCATCAGATAAAGTTGCTCGCCATTTAAGACGATCGTACTGGGAAGGAATTTCCAAGAAGCTTTGCGTGGTCGTTATGGAGCCTTGTGACGGTAGAACGATTATAGTGATCGTTCTTCAGGGAGGGTCTTTTCCAAAATTTCTTTGAAGACGATCTTGATGTGATTGTTACTTGGGAAATATCATTCGTTCTTTATGAAGATTTTTCTGCTCATCAGAAATTTGTATGGCTGGGAAGTCTACTATCAAAACGGTCTTTATGGTCGTTTAGTCAATATATAAAGACCTCCTTCCTGGAGGAGATATCCGAAAATTCTTTGGAGAGACGGTTCTTGGACAATTTAGATCGCTTCTAAGAACGATCTCCAGGGTTTTTGGTTGCAAAATGATCCTTTTAGGAGATCGTTTTTTTGTTCAAAGATCGTGTGAGGAGCATTAGTGTTGGTTTTGGCAAGGGATCGTGTTTGTTTTATACCGAGTTGGAAGATGGTTATAAATAGGGACCACATCGGTTGTTTGAAATTGATTTTGTGAAGGCCGTTTTATTATCGGTCATTATTAATAGTGGTTATCATGGCTTATAAGATAACGATTTTGGTGGGTGAATGTCTTGTCCATCCCTCCAATTTTTTATAGACTACAATTGAAGGGCTAAGGGGAGCAACTGTTTACACCAATCCAAAATCATCAAAGGATTGGCTCGGGTCATCTAGACATTTAGAGTAAGTTGTCTTTGGCTTATGGACTAGTTGGGATAAGGTAGGTATCGGCCTTCTGGGTTGATAAACTAGTAGGTGGGTCCCACTAGAAGGCCTATCTTTAGGGCTCTCTTTCGGCCAGCTTGGAAAATTGTGGAAGACCAGTATAAGTGTAGATTGGTATTGGCCTTCTGGACTAAGTTGTCCGCGAATCAAGTTGTCTTTCTCGTTAAGTCTGTGGATGGGCCGAGTGATGAGTCTGTGGATGGGCCAAGTGGTCTCTCTGGACTTATAAGGTTTGTGGTTGATTTCCCTTGCCGTTGGGAGGCTCTTTTCAAAATTAGTTCTGGAGACCTTTTGGGGGATTTAGAAATTCAAGTCATGCTGAGGAATATTGATCATGAGGTTTATGAATTTGCAGAGGATTTTGGATGGTCTTTTTGAAAGGTCTATATCTGATCATTGCAGATTTGGAAGGTAGAAGGCGGATTATGAATTTAAATCTTGTAATTTAGACTAGCTTATCTGGTGAATAACTTGTGCGCCTATATAAGGCCATTGGCATCTCTTGTACATGGATTACAATCAAATCATCAAGAAATCATTCAAGTTATTTTTATCCAATTTATATTGTTATCGCACAGTAGTGTAGAATTTAATATGTCTTTCTAATTAACTTAGTTTAGAAACCAAAACACCAAAACCTGATTCAGGACGTGCGACACCGTCCGTTCGGCCTATCAACAGGTCAGATCTGGTAAAGCCGTTAGTCGCTCGCTGTTCAATGTAGCGAACAAATACATTGTTTTTTCTTGTTTTTTTTCCATCATGAGACATCAAATAATACTTCTTTGACAGAAAGTAAATAACATTTAATTCACTGGGTCAAATCGCCAATTATATGTCCGGCAGCCAACTAACTATCTTCTGACTTCTGCAATGTCACTTTTCAAATTATTGAATCCCAAATTCCCTCGGTAGAAAGTGACACATTTTTGTATATTTTTTTTTTTCTGAAACAAAAAGGCTGCTACTGAAAATTCGAAGTGGAGAGCTTCAGCTACTATAATTTATAGGCATCTTATTTGGGTTTTTTTTTTGTCCAATTAGGATTTTGTTGTCACAATCCTCTTTTCCTTGTATGGAATTGACCCACTTGGTGGTTTAGTTATTAATGATGGAATAGACATCGTTGGATTCATGAGAAAGGGCGAACTTGCTTCCTTCATTGCTATTCGACTTGTGGCTGCATTTATGCTGTGGCTCGTTATCAATTCCAACCAAATGAAGGTGTGAGGCTTTTTTCTAATTGTACTGCCATTATATTACAAATTCAATATGATGGGTGTGCCTATTAAACCTTAACCAACTAAGTTATATTATATCTATAAAATAGTTTTATGTGAAAAGACATATTCGCCGCCACCCTAATAAATCTGTGGGTCTCATAAGATTCATCAATGTAGTCCCATCTCTACTGTTGTTGTTGTAGCTGCAATTTATTTTTTCTCGGCCATGAAGTTTAGAATAGGTATAACTCAAGGAAGAAGAAAATCATACTATTAAAAATGAAAACTTTGATTATTTATCTTTCTCACTCCAATCTTTGGAAATTATTATCATTTTATCTCTATGTGGGATGGAATTTTAAGATTTTTATAATCTCTTGTGTGACCACTTTCTTTGTTTTTTTTTGGGTTTTCGGGTTTTTTGGGCCCCTATGTTTAGTGGTTTGGCCAATTTGGTACCCCGACATTTTTTTTGGCAGGGCATATACCCCGAGATTGCATTGGCAGGCCAAACGTATACCCCCGGTCAGGCACCTGCTGACGTGGAGGCTGCCCGGGTACTTGCGTGTGTTACTGTAGCAAAACGACGTCGTTTTAAGTGAGAAAACGACGTTGTTTTAGAGGAATGGCTTTGAGTGAAGTGGGCCCCACTAAGCCACCTGTGTCCGACGTGGCTTGAAACGACGTCGTTTTCTCACTTAAAACGACGTCGTTTTGCTACAGTAACACACGCAAGTACCCGGGCAGCCTCCACGTCAGCAGGTGCCTGACCAGAAGTATACGTTTGGCCTGCCCATGCAATCTCGGGGTATATGCCCGGCCAAAAAAAATGTCGGGGTACCAAATTGGCCAAACCACTAAACACGGGGACCCAAAAAACCCAAAAATTTTTTTTTTTCCAAAACATATAGCTTAACATTATTAACTTCTCAAGCAGAGAAGTTTTTGGAGTGTTCCCATTTCTCATGATTGTTTTTGGATTATTAGGAAAATTTTGAAGCTGCGGTTCCATTTTTCTTCTGCAATTTTTCATGCTATTGGCAATGGGCGTAATACTCAAACAAGATAAATGGGTTTAAGGATATGTTATTCATCTCACAAGGAGGCTCAATTTATAATACAAGTCAGCTAGTGTACAAGGAAAATATTCACAATCGCTACAATTACTCTCAATCTCTCTGATTACTCTCAATCACTATAATTACTCACTAATTATTCTAATTCCTACAATTACTTCCAAATTATATGTACAAATCATAATCTATGCCATAACTCACGCCAACACTCCCCCTCAAGTTGGAGCATAGATGTCACACATGCTCAGCTTGAGAAGTGAGTTATCAAAAACTTGTCGGGAAACAATTTTTGTCAATATATCAGCCAATTGCTCTGTGGTCTTGACATATAGAGCTTTGATAATTTTTCCTTCAAACTTCTCATAGATAAAGTTTCGATCGATCTCCACATGTTTTGTCTGATCATGTTGAATTGGATTTTCTGCAATCTTAATAGTTGATTGATTATCACAGTATAGCTTTATATACCCTTTTTGAGAAAAACCAAGTTCCTCCATAAATTTCTTTAGCCATAATAACTCCTAGATTCCTTTAACATTGCTCGATACTCAGCCTTAGCACTTGATAGAGAAACAACTTTTTTCTTCTTACTCTTCCAAGTAACTAAATTTCCTCCCACAAAGATAAAGTATCCAGTTGTGGACCGTCCCATTTCTCCTTTTGCACCCCAATCTGAATCACAATAGCCAATAATGCTTGCATTTCCATACTTAGAAAACAAAAGGCCTTTTCCAGGTGCTGACTTCAAATATCTCAGTATCCTTATGACAACATTCATATGGACCTCACCTGGATTGTGCATAAACCTGCTCACCACACTAACTGCATATGCAATATCAGGTCGTGTGTGAGACAAGTATATCAAACATCCAACTAACCTTTGGTATCTTCCTTTATCAGTAGGTTGATCTTTTAGTTCTTCAAGACCATGATTCTGCTCCATGGGCGCATGCAGAGGCTGGCACCTAAGCATGCCGGTTTCTTTCAACAAATCTAACACATGCTTGCGTTGTGACAAGAATATTCCTTGCTTAGACCTGATAACTTCAATACCCAAAAAATATTTTAAGCCTCCAAGATCCTTCATATCAAACTCAAAGGCCAAGTAAGCCTTCGACCTAGCCATTTCATCCAAATCATTACCAGTAACAATCATGTCATCAACATAAATGATTAATGCAGTGGTCTTGTCATTGTGCCTTTTCAAGAAGAGAGCATGATCAGAATTACTTTGAACATATCCATACTTCTTCATAGCAGTCCGAAACCTACCAAACCATGCTCTTGGTGATTGTTTCAAACCCTATAATGCCTTCTTCAATTTGCATACCATCTTCGAATCATCTGTAGAGTTGAAACTAGGAGGCATACTCATATAAAATTCCTCAGATAAATCACCATGTAAAAAGGCATTTTTCACATCATATTGTTGTAATGGCCAGTCAAAATTTGCAGCAATAGGCAATAAAACTCTAATGGTATTTAATTTTGCAACAGGTGCAAAAGTTTCTTGGTAGTCAATACCATAAGTCTGTGTAAAGCCACGAGCAACTGACATTGCTTTATAGCGTTCAATTGTGCCATCTGGGTTATGTTTGACTGTAAATATCCATTTACATCCAACAGGTTTCTTCCCTTCTGGCAAAGTCACGACATCCCAAGTTTGATTTGCTCACATCTCCTCATCCATAGCTTTTGCCCATTCAGGATCATCTAGTGCATCTTGAACCTATGTAGGAATATTAACTCCAGCCATGTGATTAGTAAAATCTTGAATGGAAGGAGATAAGTGTTGAGTAGAGACATAGTGAGCAATTGGATACTTTGCAGGTCTGAAATTATTCGGTGAATATCTCTCTGGTGGTTTTCCTCGATTACTCCGAGGAGGTAGTTGAAACCTGTTATCATCACTAGAAATTGCAGGAATATTGCCAACAATTAAATTGTCAGTATTATCCTCTAACTGAATACATACCTTAGGCTCATTAGCAAAGGAAGAAATATTGGTAGGTACTGTTGGTGGAGAGAGAGGGTCATACTTCTCTTCTCCCAAATCATCCTTAGTTTCTTTACCACTATCAGAATCACTTTCCATCTTATCTGGAAACATGAACATCCAATTCGGCTCTTCAACTATCATCTCCCCCTGAAGAGGAGAATTGGCTTCGTGGGAAGAATAGTACATGTCTGTTTCCAAGAAAGTTACATCCATAGTAACATAGGTGCGCTTCGTTGGAGGATGATAACACTTGTATCCCTTTTGGTGTGGCAAATGCCTCATAAATACACACTTAAGGGCACATGGATTAAGCTTGGTACGCTGATGTTTTGGAAGATGAACAAAGACAACACACCCAAATACTCGTAGTGGTAAGAGTAAACTTGAAGTCATTGCCACTATTGATGATAGTGTCTCCAAAGGTGTTTTAAATTGAAGACCACTACTAGGCACACGATTCATAAGATACACAGCATAAACAATAGCATCTCCCAAAGCATTAGGCTTCATATGTGCATCAATGAGACAAGCACGTGTGATCTCGAGTATATGGCGATTCTTTCGTTCGGCCACACCGTTCTGTTGAGGTGTAAAAGGACAAGTTGTCTCATGAATAATGCTTTAATCCTGGAGATAAGTTTTGAAGACATGATTGACAAACTCACCACCATTATCAGACCTTAAAACTTTCATCGTGGCAGAAAACTGAGTTTGTATCAATTGATGAAATGAGTGGAAGCACTGAAAAATATCACTTTTATGTTTCATCAAATAAAGCCACGTCATACGTCTGAAATCATCAACAAATATCACAAACCAACGATATCCATTTGTTGTCATCATAGGAGCTGGAGCCCACATATCAGAATGAACTAAAGCAAATGGTTCAGTCACTTTAGTCGTACTCAAAGAGTAAGTAGCACGATGGCTCTTTGCCAAAACACAGACATCACAATGAAAATCAGTAGGATTGTAATCTGAAAATAAGGAGGGAAATTGGTGTTTTACGTAGCCAAAAGAAGCATGACCAAGTCAACGATGCCACATCCAGATTTGATTCCCTTTAGAACAAGAAGAACCTTTGGAAGATAAAGCAGTGCCCGAACAAACTTCATCTACATAATACAACCCCCCTCTCTTAGTACCACGCCCCAATAAGCTCCTTGCTGTTGAGATTTTGAAATAGGCAAAATTGAGGATACATTAATACAAGACAATTTAATTATTCAGTAACTTGAGATACAGAGAGAAGATTATTTGAAAGTGATGGAACATGTAATGTATGCTCCAAAGGTAAAGATGGTGTCAATATAACTGTTCCAGCACTCACAACCGGAGAAGAAACACCGTTGGCATTAGACACTTGTAAACGCCGAGGTGCAATCTTGGTGGATAAAAGTGACGAGTCAAAAGTCATATGATCAGTGGCACCTGAATCAATCACCCAACCAGTGTCTTTGATAGAATTAGAAATAA
This sequence comes from Turnera subulata, assembly GCA_028386065.3. NCBI lineage: Eukaryota > Viridiplantae > Streptophyta > Magnoliopsida > Malpighiales > Passifloraceae > Turnera > Turnera subulata. The sequence goes on from JAKUCV010005231.1 coordinate 42,068, forward strand.
GAACAGATCCAATATTACCTGATGGGTGATTAGGAACTTCGGAATGGACACCAGAAATATCACTAGATGTAATATCTGTGGAAGTTGTGGATGACATAATTGCAACCTTACACTCTCTCTTATCACCATCTTACCTCATGCGCATAGCATGGCGAGAAAGATCATATATAATAGATCTATCTCCCCGTTCAAAATAAGTTTGGGACACTGCATCCCAAATAAATTTCGCCGTAGGAAGGCGAACAAATAGATTCATCACATCGGGTTCCATCACCGATAAGCCAACCTTTAATAGTAGCATTCTCCATACTCCATTTCTCATATGAAACATCTTCAATGGAGGGCTCTTTAATTTTTCCAGTTAAGTAACCCAACTTGCCACAACTATCTACAAAAGTCTCAACAACTTGTGACCAAAGGGAGTAGTTTTTACCATTAAGTTTCACACCATAGGGTATTGCAACAGGTTCTGGTACAAGCCTTGTTGCATGTGTGTGAGACATCATTGGTGTTTTTGTAGTATAGGTAATAGTTCCTGAAGTAGGAGGTAACTCACTCATGTTATTGAGAAATTAAGGAAGCAACAAGAACAGGGAAAGAAAAAAAGATAGAGGACCTGCTCCGCTACCAACTCAAACAAGATAAATGGGTCTAAGGATATGTTATTTATCTCACAAGGAGGCTCAATTTATAATACAAGTCAGCTAGTGTACAAAGAAAATATTCGCAATCACTACAATTACTCTCAATCTCTCTAATTACTCTCAATCACTATAATTACTCACTAATTATTTTAATTCCTACAATTACTCCTAAATTATATTTACAAATCATAATCTATGCCACAATTCACGTCAATAGTAATACCTATATTTGGTGGGATAATTCGCATCCAAGGGGTACTTTGCAGCCACTTATTTATGCTCAAATGCTTTCCGGTTCAAAAACTCCCCTTCATGCCACTATTAACACTCTGATCTCCAATGATGTTTGGCATTGGCATCATTCTCGGCTACATATAATTTCAGAATTACAAGCTGAAGCTGCTTTGCTATTGTTCTTTCTTCAGCTCCGGATGAGTTTCATTGGACTCTTATCATCTTAAGGGCAATTTACGATCAGCAGTGCTTGGGATTTTAAGGCACCACCAAAACGTTTGAAACGGTTTTTTAAACAGCCTTGCCCCCACAACTGAATTGTTCTATTCCTTTTCTGCTACATCATCAGTGAATTTCTAAAAAATTGGAGACGGCGTCATAATCAATTTTACAAAAACTAAATGTGAAATATGATTTATTTACCACTTGATTAACTAGTGTATGTGTTTTTGACCAATTTGTTGTTAGATGCAATTCGATGATTGGTGGGTATGTTAGCACCATCAAGGTTACAACTCACTAACACAAAGTATGGTTTATTGATTATAGCAGCCTAAGTTTCCTAGCAACAAAACCTGACCATAATACCAGATATCACCATAACCACATATTTGAACAACTGTGTAGACAATATTCACAACCACTCAACTAGTTAACAGAACAATTCCTGCAATGTTATGGTGGAAAATGGCTTTGCAAATGCTGGAGACTGCCTGGTTACTTCTTTAGAAACCTGATGCATGGTTGGCCGAGACTCAGGGTTAGCAGCCAAGCATGCGATTGCTAGCTTTGTAAAATGGACAACACCATTGATTGCAGTTCCAGTATTTGGGAATGGGATGCGTTGGTCTATAACATCCTTCAATAGGATATGTTGATCAATTGGTGGGGATGATGAAGACGAAGGAAATGAGGGTGCGGAGAGTGAAGAGATGAGGGCTCCTGGATGCCTTCCCATCATAACTTCCAGTGTTATCACTCCAAAGCTGTACACATCGCATTTTTCATCCATTTTCCTGCTGTATGCTTGCTCTGGCATAAGAGTAGAATTTTTGTTCAGTCTACAGTACATAATGGAAGATATTAGAATTAACAAAAATAAGCATGAAAACACAAGGGAAATAGATTTATATACCTGGAGGAATGTATCCGAAAGTGCCTGCAAGTGAAGTCCAGTTGCTTGAGTTAGGCACCATGAACCTGGCAGTGCCAAAGTCAGAAACATGAGCCTCATGTTCCAAATCTAATAGAACATTGCTGCTAGAAATGTCTCTATGGATGATTGGAGGGGTGCAGTCATGATGTAGATATGCTAATGCAGAGGCCATTCCCTTGATAATATTTAATCTCTTAACCCAATCCAACGCCATTGCTTCTTCATCTTTCACTAGATTGTTTTTCAAGCTGCCCTTCTCGAGAAACTCATAAACCAAAAAGAGGTGCTTGAGATTGGAGCAGAAACCATACAACTTCACAATATTCCGATGCCGTATCTCTAACAGCGTAGTGATCTCGCTCTTGAAAGCCTTCAAGTTCGTCTCTTCCTCTTCTGATGAGTGAAATTTCTTCACAGCAACCACTTGACCTGTTGGTAGAATGGCTTTATATACACTGCCATAATTTCCTGACCCGATGCAATAATTGGAGTTGAACTCTTCTGTGGCATCAATTATGTTTTCATATATCATCTTTCCATCACTGCTCCAGACTGAAAATATGTCCTGAGATTGTCCTCCCTGTTCTTGTGAAACTGCATGTCTTCCTCTAATCAATCTTCGGTAAAAGAGAAAGGTACTTGCTGTCACAATAAGCAATAAGAAAGAACCAGGTAGTAGGGGCAAAACAATCATGATGACAATTCTTTTTCCCCTTCGGCTACCATTTTTTTTGTTTTCAGGTATGGCACATGGCTTTAGTCCATTAGCATTGCCACATAAACCCATATTGTTCTGATATGCCTCAAATGAAGCATTCAGGAATGGTTCAATGTCAGGAATAGGACCCTCAAGCTCATTGTGGGATATGTCCATCGTTGTCAAACCCAATAGCCTGTCAAAAGTATCAGGAATAAGACCAGAGAGCTTGTTATGTGAGAGGTTCAATGTCGAAAGAGTTTGCAAATTTCCAAGTTGCGGTGGTATCTCTTGCATCAGCATATTGGAACTGAGATCAAGCACTTCAAGAGAAGTAAGGCTTCCTATCTTAGAGGGAATGCTTTGAGTAAGTTTATTGTAACTCAGATTAATCTCCAATGAGTTGATGAAATTGCCAAGCTGAACTGGGATAGGTCCACTCAAATTATTGGCTGCTAAATTAAGGACCTGAAGACTTGATAGCATGCCTATTTCTACAGGAATGGTGTTGGAAAGTTGGTTATTGTTAAGGTTGAGACTGAATAATGACTTTAATTTCCTGAGCCCCTTTGGAATCTCTCCTATCAAGCGATTCCATGAAAGATTAATCAAACGCAATTTAGAAGCACTAGCAAGTGGTGATGGTATCTCTCCTGACACAAAGTTATGGGATATTTTTAGAGCTGTGATATTATGCCACTCTCCCAATTCACTAGGAAGCTCCCCACGCAACATATTGTGGCTCAGATCAATGTAATCCAATCTGGGATAGACGCCTAGAGCTTGAGAAATATTTCCAGTCAACTGATTCCAGTCAAGTCTAAGTCTACGTAAAGTGGTACAGTTTTTCAAACTTGCAGGAATTGGACCTGTGAAATGATTAGAGGCTGCAGTGAAATATTCTAGCAATCCTCCAATGCAAACATTCGGTGGCAAAGTACCAGTAAACATATTTCCTGACAAGTGCAGATTCCACAAGGAAGTGAGATTGTTCATTTCTTGGGGAAGGGAACCGGAAAAGAAGGTCTTGGTTATGCCAATATCTGACAATTTAGTTAAATTTCCAATAGAACTGGGGATGCTTCCTGTCATATTATTATGTGCAAAGCTTAAAACGTCGAGTGACTTTAGAAAACCTATTTCCTGGGGAATGGAACCTGAAAATGGATTACCCCAAATAGAGAGAAAGGTCAGATTCCTGAGATTTCCTATGGAGCTTGGGATTGGACCTGTGAGACTGTTTGGACCCATCCATAACTCTTTAAGACTCTCTAGCAAGCCTATCTCCCTTGGAACATTTCCTGTTAGATCATTCATATCCAAGTCTAACACCAAAAGTTTTGATAGATTACCAATACTTGGTGGAATATGTCCATAGAGTGAGTTGTTCATAAGAACAAGACCACGCAGATTAGGGAAGGAAGAGAAGTTGAAAGCTTGAAGGGTACCTCTTAAACCAAAATGTGGAAAGCTCAAATTGGTGACACTTTGATGAGGAGAACTATCACAAGAGATTCCAGCCCAGTTATTACAAGGGTTGCTGCCAGACCATGAATTTAGGACAGCTTGACTTTGGTTGTCAAGGCTTGCTTTCCATTTCAAAAGTGCATTAGCTTCCTCCCTAACTCCCACTGGATTAAGTGAATCTGCTCCAGAATGACTAATGAGAATGATTAAAAGCATTAGTGCTTGCAGTAACCTTGTCGAGAGTGGCTTTCGTAATAAGAATACCATTGTTCTTTCTTTCTCACAAACTTCCACAAATTTGCTTGCTTGGATCATGCATGGCCTGGTGGATCATATTTATAAACAAATTATTGGTGCTTGTCTTCGAACTACTTTTGTCCGACTAATTAGTTATTTATTTCTTTCTTCCATCAACATTATTCGGTAACAAATTTCAAAGTCATCGTTTTGACTTTTAAAAAATTGAATGGTAACTGTAGACTCCTTCTATCAGTTATTTTTATTTTTTTTTTGTAAATGTATCAACTTTATATGTATGCATGTATAAACTATAATTATCTATTTCTATCATAATCATTAACTGTACTTTTCTTTCTTGATTCAATATTTTTCTTAGGCTTATTTTTCTTGTTTCCCATCCGGTATCTAGAGTTTTTGTCCCGACTAATCCAAATTCAACTCGAATCACACGCCTCGTATCCGGAGTTTTTGTCTCGACTAATCCAAATTCGACTCGAATCGCTCGTCTAGTTAAGGTGGGTGAGTCTTCGAATGAGGATTTTTTGAATAATGATAACGATTAAATGATTAAAATTTGAAATCTCATATTTTATTTTTTTATAGAAAAATTTCCTATATTATAGTGTTGGCACCTATTTAAGTGCTTTTATAATACAGGATATTTGTTTCAACAATACTAGTTTTCTCTGCAGGTGCGATGCACCTCGCGACGTGATATAGTATTAGTTTTAATCTTGAAAAGAATTTATATAAAAAATTTAGGCAGACATATACACATTATGTAGACTTAATTTATTTATGTAGTGGAACATGAATTTATAAAATCGACTATTGCTAATGATATTTTTAATCTTTTGATATTGTAAATTAAATAATTTTAATTATTTAATTATATTATTAATGAAGGAGATTATTAATTTGTATTATTGTTTCATTATTATTATTCCATGTGATTATTCTTTTTGGTAAAGTTTATTTTTTCATGATTTTTGCTGAATTTTCAGCTGTACTTCTTCATGTTTTTGGTAGTTGCTGAGAAAATATAAATAAATATAATATTTAGAATTAGCTTATATAGTACAATAGGAATTTATAAATCTATTATTGTTAATAATATTTTTAATCCATTGATATTCTAAACTAAATAATTTTAATTATTAAACTATATTATTATTATTTTTTTGTGGTTGTTGTTCTTTTTGGTAGTTTACATTAACTATTAAACTGTACTTCAATTTTTTTCTTCATAGTTCTTTTTTATAATAAACTACAAATACATAGTCACAAATATCTATGATAATTGTTTTATTATTTTTTTCATAGTCATTGTTCTTGTTCTTAATTTTCGTTGACTACTCGATTCTTCTTCTCCATAGTTCTTCTTACATGAACTCTTGTAATTATTCTTCTTGATGATTATTCTTTTGGGAAAACATATTTTGTTCCTGGTTTTTGCTGACTTTTCGGTTGTTCTTTTTGTAGTTCTATTATTTAAAATAATTATTGTTATTCGTAATTTTTGGTTATTGTTGAGAAAATATAAATAAATACTTATATATTAATCATCATCGTTATAAGGATTTATGTAATGTACACAAAGATTTTTTCATAATCTAGACAAACGAATTATTTATAATTAGTTTTTGCATTAGCATAGGAATGTATAAATCGATTATTGTTAATGATATTTGGTAATCCTTTGATATTGTAAATTATATAATTTTTATTATTAAATTATATTATTAAGGGATGAGATTATTAATTTATATTATTATTTTTTATTATTATTTTTTTCGTAATCATTATTCTTGTTCATTAGTTTTCGTTTTTAGTTCAATTGTTTTTCAATTTTTTTACCATATTTTTCATTAAAAATAAATTACAAACACATCTGCCATGAGATCTTGCGACTATTCTTCTTAATTATTATACCTTTTGATAGATATTATTCAAGTTCATAGTTTTCGCTGAATCTTCAATTGTTATTCTTCATAGTTTTATTATTTTTCAGTAATTATTATTTTTATTAATGAATGGTAGTAGTTGAAAAATATAAATAAATATTTATATATTAGTCATTTTCTTTTTTTGGGCCTATATATAATTTAGTTATTTTTTTTCATAATATAGATAAACGAAACAGTTTAGAATTAGTTTTTGTAATGAATAAGAATTTATAAATTGATTATTATCAACCATATTTTTTAATTCTTTGATATTCTAAATTACATAATTTTATTTATTAAATTTTATTACCAATTAAGGTCATTATTAAATTATATTATTATTTTCTATTATTTTTTATAGTCGTTGCTTTTTTTTACTATTGGACTATTCTTCATTTTTTTTTTCTTCATCGTTTTTGTTGATAACTTATATATAATGTAGACCACGATGTTTTTACAATATAGACAAACCGATACAAATTGTTTAGAATTAGTTTTTTATTAAAATTAAAATTTATAAATCAATTATTTTTAATAATATTTGTTAATATGTGTCCCAAAAAATAATATTTGTTAATTTCTTGATATTTCAAATTTTATAATTTTTTTTAGTTTTTGTTTTTTGTTGGTAGTTTTCATTGACTATTCTACTTTTTTTATTTTTCGTGTAATTTCATATAGTTTCTTATTTGTTGTTGTATGTAATTTTTTATTACAAGTCATATAAATCTGTTCCAATTTGGAGTTGTATTCTTTTTGACGTTAAAGTAACCGATTATATATATTCTAATTATGTATTTAACAAAATAATTCTGATTCTAATTATGTTAATACTCATGGAAAAAGAAAAAAATAGTATTTTAGTAGTTTTGACTGTTTCGCTATTTTTCTATCTTCATGCTTTGTGTAATTTGTTTTATTATTTTTTTATTACAAGTCATATAAATTTGTTCCAAGTTGGTGTTGTATTCCTTTTATCGTTAAAGTAACCGAGTATAAAACGCGCCAACCCGTATTTACCGAACACAATAAACACATGCTGAAACTATTCTTAATGATAGGGAATACAATACAACTCACAAGTATTTTACAACAGCAATCCATATAATACATTCGTCACCCATACTCGGGGACCATTATTCAGCAGTACACAGTTCACATTATATAACAGCAACAGAGAAAAGAGCAAGCAATCACAGCAGCGGAATTATAGTACAGCAACATATGCAACAGAACAGCAGCGGAAGACTCTATACACATGCAGCGGAGTATGGATCCGGAGTCAGGTGGAGAAGAAAGCAGCAGCCATCGAACGTCGTACCTGAACTACAAAACAACTAAACCTACGGGATGAAACCCCGCAGGCGAGGGATGAGTCCGAAGTGCTCACCGACGAAAGATAAACAGAGATATGTAATCAACCATAATACTCTCGAAGTAAACACAGACAGCACAACAGAAAAATCCTACTAAAACATAACTGAGCCAAGACCAAAAGAATGTTTATTATTATTATTACCAATTTTATCTTCCGAGCCCCGTCACCGGACAAGCTAGGGTCGTACCTGGTTATTAACTAATTCCGGATGCCAGGCCAAAACACAATCCGGGATCAACATCCCAATCACAACCAATCCGGGATCAACATCCCCAACAACCAACCAAACCGGCCATGACACCACAGAACTAGCCTCTAACCATCTAGTCGTACCACTACTTTCCACGTGACAATTATATCATCCTCTCAAATTCAGTCCAGTTCCATTACTCTATCCTCATTTATCCAACTTTCTGTTATTTCAAATTATCCCACAGACCAAATCGACAACAGACTCATATCGTCAATTAACCACAGTTAACAGTTCAGCATTATTCTCAACACAATATCCACAAGTCTAAACACAATCCAACAACAGCATCAACAATTTCCACAACAATCAAATAAAAAAAACAATAATCATCTCAGTAGTTCAATCAACCAACAAAAACAAACACGGTATTACGGGCACATATCCAAGGTTATCCATCCTCATCTTAGTCGATTATCAGTTATGAAATTGTCCAACAGACTCCAAGTCCGGTTCCTCAGGTATCTGCTCGTTATCAACTCCTATATCAAACAAATAATATGCACACATAAGTGATATGCAAATGTCATGCTAGTACTGTATACCGAAAAATAAATTCTAACTCGCCTCGGTTACTGCCTCGGGTTAATTTTTCATTATTATCATAATTCACCATTTATTCCTAGGTGTCAAAATACCATATTATACTTATACCCGGATACTATTCCGGTATTATATTTACTTTGATAATAGCCTTTCCATTATTATTATTTTTTTCAAAATAATTATTTTTCTATAGTCTCATATATTTCTCCAAAACCATATTTCCAGAGTATTACTTCCCTAAAATATTATTTCCACAAATTATTCCCACCATATACATATATTCCAGATTTTATTCTCTTTTTCCAGAATTTCTCTTTTTTTTATTTAATTTCGGACTGGGCCAAAATAGTGCTGGCCCAACCTACTGCTCAGGCCCATCTTAAGCCCCAAGCAGGAGCCTCTGATCCGGCCCGTGCAGCAGGCCAAGGCCCGGCCCAGCCCAGCAGCCCATCTCCTCAACCCAACCCAAACTCGAGTCAAACCTACTGGAAACCGGGTCAACCCGACCCGTATCACCATATAACCGGGTCTGCACATCCACGGCTCACCTTGCAGCGGCGGAACGGTGAGCGTCAGCACGACGGCACGGCTGGCGAGGTGGCAGCGAGGCCGCGCGACACGAGGGAAGGAGACGCAGTGGTCGCGAAGGAGAAGAGGCGTGGGACGGACGGCTTCGTCGGGTCGTCTTGCTGGTTGTGTCGGCTTCGTTCGGCAGTGCATGGCCGGCCTGACGCGTCGGCAGCGTCGGGGGAGGGAGAGAGAAGGGAGGAGTGGCCGGTCGCGGTGGTGAAGGTGAAGAAACAGGTGGCGTGATGGCTTCGGGCGGCGGCAGTGGTGGTCTCGGCATTGTGGGTTCACGGGAGGAGGAAGAGGAGAGGAGAGGAGAAGTGAGATGGTGATGACGTGGCAGGGGTGTGTTGGGTTGTTTTGCTTTTTTTTATTATACTTTTCTGGTTCCAAAGGAAGAAACTGGGCAGAGGTAATTTGCTGAAGAAGATTTTTTTGCAGTGAGTGAAGGTTACGGGAATTGCAGAGGAAGGCTATGGGTTTGTATACAGGAGATGGTGTAGAGAGAAGAGAGGAAGGCAGAGTCACTGGCAAATACTGGTTTTTCACGGGTGGCACAGTCCACTCACAAGCTTCAAAGTGGGTGGCGGCTGCTTGTTGTTGTGCAGCTTGTGAGTCGTGTCCCGTCCGGACCAAAAAATAACTAATGTACCCCATTGACTTTATTTCTGGTCCGAAAATTCGGGGTTAATCCTAACTTTTCTGAAGATTCCTGGACCCGAAAAATTCTAACTTGGTCCAGAAAATCCGCAGAAAAATCCCGAGCGTGGGACAAGGCTCGGTTTCGGAATCCGATGCACGAATTACCATAAATTAATTACCCAAGATTAATTTTTATGGTAAATAACTGTAAAATAAATTTTACGGTGACGGTAAAAACGTAAAAATTACCCGGGCTGTTACAGAGTATATATATTTTAATTATGTATTTAATAAAATAATTTTATTTCTAATTATGTTAAAGCTCATGAAAAAAGAAAAAAAGGATATTTTAGTCGTTTTGTCTATTTCGCTCTTTTTCTGTCTTCGTGCTTTTATAGATAGTAAGTATAGATAATACAGGATTGTAAGATGTCACATCAATACATCTTTCCTACTTTTTTTTTTCTGATGAGACATCAAATAATAGGGAGGCGATATTTGCACTCCACTTCTTTATAACCACACTCCACCTTTTTTCTTTTTCTCACAAAATGACCAAGTTATCCTCACTTAAGTTTGTTTTTGAATGCAAAGATTTGGTTACATTGAGTCGGCGTCCTCCTGACAAAAAAATGCGAAACGGCACGGCATGTTTTTTTTTTTGTTGAGACGGCGTGTTTTATTAGGAAACATATAACTATTTTACCAATCATGTCTTTTGGTTTAATTTCTTTTAGTTTATTGAAGACCTGATATGTTTATGTAACACTAGTTTTTTTCCGCACGTGTGATGCACGTAGTATAACATTGTATCTTTAAAATCACGTGGTATAGTATTAATCAGCTTCTTGAAAAAAAATTATATATAATAAGGACAATTTTTTTCCATAATCTAGACAAACGGATACGCATTGTATAGAAATAATTTATATAGTGAAATATATATTAATTAATCAGTTATTATCAATGATATTTGTTACTACTTTAAATTCCAAATTACATAATTTTAATTATTAAAGTTTATTATTAATGAATGAGATTATTAAATTATATTATTATTTTTCATTATTTTTTTATGATTTTTTTATATATTACATTAATTATTTGATTGTAATTTAATTTTTCTTCCTCATAGTCCGTGTTGACAATAAACCACAAAAATGCATCAATCATGAATTCTAATGATAATTCTTTTTCGTCGTCATTGTTCATAGTTTCTGATGACTACTCGACGATTCTTCTCCATAATTCTTCTTGATAATAAATTAAAAATATATTTGCCATGAGCTCTTGTCATTCTTCTTCTTCATGATATTTTTGGTAAATATTATTTTTATTCATGGTTTTCGTTGAATTTTTGGCTGTAATTTTTCATAAATTTTATTATTTTTAATAATTATTGTTCTTCATCATTTTTTATAGTTGTTGAGAAAATATAAATACATACTTATATATTAATCATTATCTTGAGAATAACTTATATATAATGTATGCAAAGAAGTGTTTCATAATCTATATAGATTAATTGTTTTAGAATTAGCTTTTGTATTAGAATAGGAATTTATAAATTTATTACACAAACATATCAGGTCTTCAATAAACTAAAAGAAATTAAACCAAAAGACATGATTAGTGAAATAGTTATATGTTTCCTAATAAAACACGCCGTCTCAACAAAAAAAAAAAAAACACGCAGTGCCGTTTCGCATTTTTTTGTCAGGAGGACGCCGACTCAATGTAACCAAATCTTTGCATTCAAATCGAACTTAAATGAGGATAACTTGGTCATTTTGTGAGAAAAAGAAAAAAGGTGGAGTGTGGTTATAAAGAAGTGGAGTGCAAATATCGCCTCCCTGCCACTTGTCATTCTTCTTCTTCATGATATTTTTGGTAAATATTATTTTTATTCATGGTTTTCGTTGAATTTTTGGCTGTTATTTTTCATAAATTTTATTATTTTTAATAATTATTGTTCTTCATCATTTTTTATAGTTGTTGAGAAAATATAAATACATACTTATATATTAATCCTTATCTTGAGAATAACTTATATATAATGTATGCAAAGAATTTTTTCATAATCTATATAGATTAATTGTTTTAGAATTAGCTTTTGTATTAGAATAGGAATTTATAAATTTATTACATAAACATATCAGGTCTTCAATAAACTAAAAGAAATTAAACCAAAAGACATGATTAGTGAAATAGTTATATGTTTCCTAATAAAACACGCCGTCTCAACAAAAAAAAAACACGCCGTGCCGTTTCGCATTTTTTTGTCAGGAGGACGCCGACTCAATGTAACCAAATCTTTGCATTCAAAAGCGAACTTAAATGAGGATAACTTGATCATTTTGTGAGAAAAAGAAAAAAGGTGGAGTGTGGTTATAAAGAAGTGGAGTGCAAATATGGCCTCCCCAAATAATACGTCTTTCTTTTTTTTTCTGATGACACATCAAATAATACATGAAAGTAAATAACATTTAATTCACTGGGGAAATCGGCAATTATATGTCCGGCGGCCAACTAACTCCTTCTGCAATGTCACATTTCAAATTATTGGATCCCAAATTCCCTCGGTAGAAAGTAACACATTTTTGTATAATTTTTTTTCTGAAAAAAAAAAGAGGCTGCTACGTACTACAAATTCGAAACGGAGAGCTTCAACAACTATAATTTGCAGATGCTGTTTTTGATTTTTTTGTCCAATTAAGAATAAAAACAGTCAACTTATAATTATAAATAATTCAAATAAGTGGAAGATATTTTTTGCAGTCACAATCCTCTTTCTCTTGTAGGGAGAGTACCCACTTGGTGGTTTAGTTAATGATGGACTAGACATGGTTGGATTCATGAGAACAGGCGCATAAATGTGTTTGGTTATATGGCCATGCATGGTGGATATTGAGGACTGACTGGCTTGCTTCATTGCTATTTGACTTGTGGGCTGCACAAGCATTTATGCTGCAGCTCTTTATCAATTTCCAATTAAATAATGCTTTGAGGCTTTCTTTTAATTAATTGAACTGCCACTATATTATATATATCTCTAAAACGGTTTTATGTGAAAAGACATAGACGCCGCCACCTTAATAAATGAGGGGAACTCATAATATATATTCATCAACACCGTAGGGCAACGTTGTTGTTGTTGCTGTAGTTCTTTTTCTTTTCCCCACCCCATAAAGTTTAAAATAGGTATAAGTATAACTCAGGGAAGAAGAAAATCACACTATTAAAAGAAAATTTTAATTATGTAAAATTTTGTCTTCTCACTCCAATCTTTGTGTTATAAATAACGTGTTTTTACTTGAAGAATTGATGAAGAATGATGGAAGGGAAGGAGAAGCAGAAGAAGTGAAAACTGGAGAAGGAATGACTTTAGCTTGTCATACTCGGTATTGTTATTTTCATTCACAACTCATCAATATTTTGGTACACAAAATATATATTAATGTGCGTAGGTGGAATAGTTCTGCACAATGATATCCACGTTTGTTTTATAACACTCCCCCTTGGACGTCATTGTGTGTTGAGTAGAATACACTTTGGGGAGACTGCCTCATTAAAAACGTTATCAAGAAAAACCCAGTGGGATAAAAACTTGGTGAAGGGAAAAAGAGTGCAGTGAGTATTCTACTCCCCCTCATTTTGGCCTCTCTTGATTTCTTGATGTCGTTGCATGCCAATCATCCATGTCAACTTCTGGTGACGTGTGCTTTGTCCGATCACTTTTGATACATCACTAGTTTAATTAGACAATGTTGACAGCATTATCTTCATAATTTGTTGTTGGAGCACCTTCTTTGCCACCTTGCTTTTGTGGTCCCGATGATATAGCAATTTCATGTGTAAACTTGTACCAGATGTCTGTATGTGCTTTATGTATATCAAATAAATGGCCTGCATCTGCAAAAACCAACTATATTCTCTTCGGGTTTACAGGGTTAATATAATATCACATCTATTATACCCCGAAGATAAGAACAGAATCATATCTTGCCAATAGGCTTATGAAAAAAGCTTCAGGCTTCATGTCACTAGCAATATAAATTTCACTTAGATAGGTTACTTCACGACCAAGTTAATTCCTTTATGAGATTTTTCATCTCGAAACATAGCACAATATTTGGAAGCTTCTTCAGGAGTTCCAATAATATTTAAATCACAAAACACACATATATATATATATATGAACTATAAACATAATCAAAAAATAAATTCATGCATACTCAAAATGATTTAAATCACGTAAAGATCAATTCAGTTTAATTTTTGTATATTCCCGGGAATTAGTTGCTTCAAGCAACTTGAATCCTTCTGGGATTCTCATGCATATGTCATGACCTATGGATTCTTAAAAATAGGCTGTAATAGCATTCACTAGATGCATTTCTAATTTTATTCATATATAATGTCAGACTTATCAAAATTATTGCATCCACCACAAGGGAGTTTATCTTCTCATAATTAAATACCAGGTCATTTGGGTAAAATCTTGTGCTACAAAAATCGTGCTTTATATCTTACTATTTATTTTCCTTTTCCACACAAATACTCTTTTTTATGACCGACCAATTTTACACCAATTGGTGTACAGACTACAAGTCCGAAAATTTCTTGCTTCACAAGCAAGTCTAATACAGCCTTAATTATATTTCTCTATTTTGGCCAATCATTTTGTGCCTACATTCATCAACAGATGTAGGTTCATGATCCTCATTTCCTTTCATAATATTTAGCGCTATATAAAGTAAATATTCCGTCGACGGTTATTTCACGTCGGTTCCATCTTATTCCTGACACTGTAATTGAGATCTCATCATACTCATTTATTTCAGGTACCTGAGTTACTTTTGGAACTTTATCAATTGTGTCAGAAAACCTCTTCTGGAGGATTTTCCTCTTATTGAGGACTTCTAATTTTGAACCTCTACTGGAGGTCTTATTTTCTTACTGGGGCCATCTTATCTCATTGCTCCTTTTTCTCTATCGAGAATTTTGTTTTCTTTTGGAACCGAGTATATTCTACGCTTCTTCCGTATTTTAGAATCATTTGCATACTATACTTGTTTTTCTGGAACATTAATTTGATCAGGAGCACTTGCAGCTGGTATATAAGATTTGGTCACTTTATGTGTCTGGCAATTTCACATCAATTTTTCTGCAAATGAATCATCTTTTGAACTTCAGGTTCACACTAATTTGTTTAAGGATCAAAACTAGATATTGATATGTATTTCAATAAACTCTTGATCCAGTTGCTTATTTCCTCCCCCTTATGTTGGGTAAACTCTTTCATCTAATTTATAATCAACATACCCAACATACTCAACATATATTTTCATTCTTCTTTAAAGACCCACTTTACTATGCTGTGGTGGAGCATTAAGTACATATACTGTACAATCAACGGTCCAAAGATGGGTTCGTGACCATGAACCAATAAGATGGGGAGATTTTATGATAACTTGTTGGCTTGATGCACACAAGTGATGCTGCAAGTAAAATATCATTTTCTCAAACAGTAATATTTCATTAACAATGGTCCTGCAATCAATTGTCAATATTCCCCTAGAACTATTTGGGTTTATTTCCAATGATATACATTATCCATTGAAGAAATATACCAGTATTATCTAGACATATAGTCTTATCACATAATTAGGGATGTGTACCCGCAAGTGGCTTAACCATTAAAATAAGTGGCACAATGCCAACTTGCATCACACAATGGACCATCTAGTCGATGCATCATAAAAATTACCTAGATGGTCAAGACGGCGGATTTATTAGTCCGCGTACATGTCCCTGAATTATTCCCAAACATACTGGTGATTCTAGGCCAACCTCATCTTAGGAAGGCCGAACAATTAATTTCCGCAGCAAACAAGCTCATGGAAATTCATTGATTGTAAAAACTTCTGGTTTTTCAATGAATAACCAAATAAATTTCGTGCATCATTATTGGTCCGGGATGGCTCATCCGGTCATGCCAAACAATAAATCCATGAACCAACTTCAAGTTGGTGCCAGCTTCAGGCTGCGCAAGCTGTGTATTTAAACACTTAAAAATTGCTAGCTCCAGACTAGTGCATTCCAGCTTCTGGCTGGATATGTTAAGTTCCAATTACTCAACTGCTAGCTTCAGGCTAGCTATATATGTGCCAATTTTAAGCTTATTTCTGCCACTTATGTCGAAAAAGATCAGAATTATTGAGCAATAATTAATGTAGTGGCAAACATTTCCAAAAACAAATCCTCGAGAATTGAAAAGCTTTGGAATTTTATGAAAAAAAAATAATGCAAATTACCGAAAAATCTTTTGGATCTTTTCGGAGATAGAAAGAGGGTCCATATATGAAAACTGACACCTAGCTGTCTAAGCTCAGGCTATAAGAAGAGGGGAGATATGTGATGGAAACATACATAAAATCATCAACAAGATAAAACATGCCTTCCCCCGTTACCGCTTTCTTTGTTGAGGGTGCCTCTCTAGAAAGGAGGAATAGACTGGCCTATAGCATGGTGAACGAGCAGCAGGAGGAATTACCGAGTGAACTCGCAAGAATGCTTCGTTTAGTTTTTGTTGATGAACTTTATTCATCTAGGTTCTTCGTAACTCCTATGGAAGAGACTTTCTTCCTAGAGGACCAAAGCAATCTAAGATCTTCCTTTTATGGCTCAGCTAACTCTATTATGTTTTTCATATCTGATAGAATGGAGGAATTCCAACTAGAGCCTACTTGTCAAATATTAAACCAAAGCAGTTATTATCAGGTTTCAATGATGGCTTGGAGTGTCCCGAGAGTGTCTGGGTTACCGCCTACATGGCCTAAGGTACGACTGTTACTATGGAATTGCAGGGGAGTTGCCAGAAGAACCCAAAATTTTGTGCGTACCTTAAGGGATCTGAAGAATCAGTACAAGCCCAACATGGTACTGATTACTGAAACCTTGTGGCAAGCTGAAGAAAATCATGGGGTAATACCACTCCGTTTTTCTCCAACCAATCGGTTTGAGATACTTGGAGAGAATAACATGGGTGGTATGTCGTTCTCTTGGAACGACAATGTTAGGGTCAACATTAACAGTGAGGCTCAGAGTTTCAGGGTGAATGTTGTACCCAACAGATAGAACAACTGTTTAAACTTATGTATGAGAACAATTCCCATATGTGAATGTTCTCCAGTTATAGATCCATTTTGCAATAATAATATGCATGTTTTCCCTTTGCCATTATAACCTCGTTCATAGTCACAGGCACAATTAATTATACTATTTTACTCGCTTCGGAGAATAGAGCAGAGTCAATTCGACGGATCCATAATAATTCGCTTTTATTACTGCAAGTGGGGGTTTCTGTACTCTTCAAGAGTATTTGCTTTTCCATAGCGTAAATATATGATCTTCTAGATCATAGTAAAGCATGCGTTTTTCATGAACGTATTCATTCTTATGCTCTTCTGGAGCGTATTAATCTTTTTCTCATTTCGAGATTGTACTATCGCATATTATGTGAAATAGTTGACATCCACACATATATGTCTCCCCCTTGGAAGTCAGTTTGTATTGTCTTCAAGACTAATGCCTGAGCCATTATTCTAGAAACAATTATAAAATACTGTAAAGGAAATAAAATTAAATAAAATTAAACATAAAATAATAAAACTGAACATAAAATTAAATTATTCAATATATATTGACTCGCACCTTCAGGGTAAGCAAGATAAGAACAGTATCCATCTTCTTGATGGTCATACAATATCCACCTTCTGGTGGTCATACAACATCCACTTTCGGTGGTCATATTTATTTATTATTTTTTTAATTTTCCTCCAAAATCTGCGGGATCTTTTGGCAGTAAGACTTCGAGTCTCTGCTTTATATTCGAGTTTATTACGTCTTCGAGACTATTTGCAATTCAATGCATTCAATGCCCACAGCAAATTTCTTCCGAAAAATTTTAAGGGCCTCCAAAATTTGTAATATGAACATAATTCCAAAACTAAATAAATAAAAGGCATAAATAAAATAAATAAACATGGGCCTTTTATTAATTAGCTCAATTAAAATTAAATGACTGAAAATCAAAAACAATGGGCCTTCAATGAGCCCAACCAAAACGTAAATTAAATATAATGGATTTTTTCATAGCCCAATGAATGACAAAAAATTAAATGCGATGGGCCTTGTACGAGCCCAAGTAAAATATAAATGAAATTTAAACGAGAAATTAAATGCAATGGGCCCTTTTAATAGCCCAATCGTAATTTAAATAAAAACATAAAATATGCTTACTCGATAAATCTTTGAGCAATAATATATAATATATATCATACTTATGCCCGGTTATTATTCCGGTATATACTTTGATAATATCATTTTCAAAATTATTTTTTTTGTGATAATATAAATTCTCTCCCTTTTTTTTTCTTTTTTTTTCCTTTCCTCTCTCTTTTTCTCTCTTTTTCCTTTCCTTTTCCTTTTTTTTCTCTCTTTTCTATTCATTTTTCTTTTTTTTTTCTTTTTTTTGGACCGGGCCGTGAACAGTACCGACCCAGTTTTTGTTTTTGTTTTTTGTTTGATTTTTGTGCACTGGGTTTTCTTCATGCTTCGGGTAGAGATCATTCGTGCTGATAACGTGTTATAAATAACGTGTTTTTACTTGAAGAATTGATGAAGAATGATGGAAGGGAAGGAGAAGCAAAAGAAGTGAAAACTGGAGAAGGAATGACTTTAGCTTGTCATACTCGTTATTGTTATTTTCATTCACAACTCATCAATATTTTGGTACACAAAATATATATTAATGTGGGTAGGTGAAATAGTTCTGCACAATGATGTCCACCTTTGTTTTATAACACTTTGGAAATTATTGTTATTATTTATCTCTGCATGGGAAGGAATTTTTTAAAATTATTATTTAGTTTTGACACTTTCTTTGTTTTTATTGCCGAAACATATAGCTTAACATTGTCTACTTGTCAAGCGGAGAGGTTTGAAATTTTGAGGCTGCGTTGCCAATTCTCTTCTGAATTTTTTCATGCTATTGGCAATGGGTGTAATACCTATATTTGTTAGGACAATTGGCATCCAAGGGGGTACTTTGCAGCCACTAATTTCCGCTCAAATGCTAGCTTTCTGGTTAAAAAATTGTCCTCCTTGTCATTCTTAACATTCTGATCTTCATACGATGTTTGGAATTAATCGGCCTCATTCTCGGCTACATATAACTTCTGAATTACAAGCTGAAGCTGCCGCTATTGTTCTTTCTCAGCTGCGGAAGAGTTGCATTGGACTCCATCATCTTCAGGGCAATTTACGATCTGTAGTGCTTGGAATTTTATCCAGTCCAAAAGAGCTCGTGTTCCTTGATTCAAGCTCCTCTGGACCTGGTCATATTCTCAGGCATAACTTTGTTTCATGGCTGATGTTAAAAAAAAAAAAAAAAAAAAACTTTGTTTCATGGCTTGCTATATATTCAAGATCACTTAGCCACTCATGCAAAATTACGGAGTTGGGGGATTATTTCGGATGCTTCTTGCGTCCTTTGCTCTCATCCTGAGGAGTCTTGTGACCATTCTGATATCTGGTCAGGTTAGCTGCTGCTGTGTTATGTTTTTATGGGCAATTTCTCACTTGCAAAAGAAGTGTCTTGGCTCTAAGATTCTATACTAGGCTTGGAATGCTTATCATATCTTGTGGGAGTGGAACAAGAGGCATCTCTAATAAATGGTTTGGGAAATCACTCAACCGGGCTTATGCTAAACCGGCTCATAACCTAAGAAATCTAAGGTGGACAGTAGTCCTAGCCGCTATAGGTCAATTAAAATACCTAACCCTGACCCATACATCACGGCTCAACTATTGGCTACAATCCCAAAATCTGTAGCCTAGTCCATTAATTTCCCCATTACAAACACTCACAAACACAAAGCCTATTACTATCAGTTTGGCTTCGAGTCTATCAGGAAGTTTGCCTTTTATTTCACGTACGCCTCAAACAGTAATACAAGTCAGCCCCCAACCCCCTACCGTCTAGCAGGAATAGCCCCCCGCACCGCCAGACTGATAAGAAGGCAATCAACATGGAGACAAAGCGTGCAGAGTAGGAAAAGGTAAGGAGAATCAAAGTGAATAATTTGGCGTCATAATTGATTTTACAAAAACTAAACCCCTTATTTCATTTGTGAAATATGATTTATTCACCACTTGATAATTAAGGTATGTGTTTTTGACCAATTTGTTGGTAGTGGCAATTCATTGATTGGTGGGTATGTTAGCACCATCAAGGGTGCAGCTCATCAATGCAAAGTATGATTATTCAATATAGCAGCATAAGTTTCTTAGGAAGAAACCTGACCATAATACCAGATATCACCATGGCCACATGTTTAAACAAGTTGAACAACTACAGATAATATTCACAACCGCTCCACTAGTTAACAGAACAATTCTTGCAACATTATGGTGGAAAATGGTTTTGGAAATGCTGGAGACTGCCTCGTTAGTTCTTTAGAAACCTGATGCATGGATGGCCGAGACTCGGGGTTAGCAGCCAAGCATGCGATTGCTAGCTTTGTAAAATGAACAACACCATTGATTGCAGTTCCAGTATTTGGCAATGGGATGCGTTGGTCTATAACATCCTTCAATAGGATATGTTGATCAATTGGTGGGGATGATGAAGACGAAGGAAATGAGGGTGCGGAGAGTGAAGAGATGAGGGCTCCTGGATGCCTTCCCATCATAACTTCCAGTGTTATCACTCCAAAGCTGTACACATCGCATTTTTCATCCATTTTCCTGCTGTATGCTTGCTCTGGCATAAGAGTAGAATTTTTGTTCAGTCTACAGTACATAATGGAAGATATTAGAATTAACAAAAATAAGCATGAAAACACAAGGGAAATAGATGTATATACCTGGAGGAATGTATCCGAAAGTGCCTGCAAGCGAAGTCCAGTTGCTTGAGTTAGGCATCATGAACCTAGCAGTGCCGAAGTCAGAAACATGAGCCTCATGTTCCAAATCTAATAGAACATTGCTGCTCGAAATGTCTCTATGAATGATTGGAGGAGTACAGTCATGATGTAGATAGGCTAATGCAGAGGCCATTCCCTTGATGACATTTATTCTCTTAACCCAGTCCAACGCCATTGCTTCTTCATCTTTCACTAGATTGTTTTTCAAGCTGCCCTTCTCAAGAAACTCATAAACCAAAAACAGGTGTTTGGGATTGGAGCAGAAACCATACAACTTCACAATATTCCGATGCCGTATCTCTAACAGCGTAGTGATCTCGCTCTTGAAAGCCTTCAAGTTCGTCTCTTCCTCTTCTGATGAGTGAAATTTCTTCACAGCAACCACTTGACCTGTTGGTAGAATGGCTTTATATACACTTCCATAATTTCCTGACCCGATGCAATAGTTGGAGTTGAACTCTTCTGTGGCATCAATTATGTTTTCATATATCATCTTTCCATCACTGCTCCAGACTGAAAATATGTCCTGAGATTGTCCCCCCTGTTCTTGTGAAACTGCATGTCTTCCTCTAATCACTCTTCGGTAAAAGAGAAAGGTACTTGCTGTCACAATAAGCAATAAGAAAGAACCAGCTAGAAGGGGCAAAACAATCATGATGACAATTCTTCTTCCCCTTCTGCTACCATTTTTGTTGCTTTGGGGGATAACACATGACTTTAGACCATTAGCATTCCCACATAAACCCATATTGTTCTGATATGCCTCAAATGAAGCATTCAGAAATGGTCCAATGTCAGGAATAGGACCCTCAAGCTCATTGTGGGATATGTCCAGTGTTGTCAAACCCATTAGCCTGTCAAAGGTATTTGGAATAAGACCAGAAAGCTCGTTATATGAGAGGTTCAATGTCGAAAGAGTTTGCAAATTTCCAAGTTGTGGTGGTATCTCTTGCATCAACAGATTGGAGCTGAGATCAAGCACTTCGAGGAAGTGAAGGCTTCCTACCGCAGAGGGAATGCCATGTGTAAGTTTATTGTAACTCAAATTCATCTCCAATAAGTTGCTGCAATTACCAAGCTGAACTGGGATAGGTCCACTCAGATTGTTTGCTGCTAAATCAAGGACCTGAAGACTTGATAGCATGCCTATTTCTACAGGAATGGTGTTGGAAAGTTGGTTATTGTTAAGTTTGAGACTAAATAATGACTCTAACCTCCTAAGCTCCTTTGGAATCTCTCCTATCAAGCTATTCCATGAGAGATCAATCAAACGTAAATTAGAAGCACCTGCAAGTGTTGATGGTATCTTTCCTGAGACAGAGTTATTGGATATCTTTAGAGCTGACATATTATGCCACTCTCCCAATCCTCCTGGAAGATCCCCGCGCAACATGTTGTGGCTTAGATCAATGTAATTCAGTCTAGGATAGACGCCAAGAGCTTCGGAAATATTTCCTGTCAATTGATTCCAATCAAGTCTAAGTCTGCGTAAAGTGGTACAGTTTTTCAGACTTGTAGGAATTGGACCTGAGAAATGATTACTGGCTCCTGAAAAACTTTCTAGAAATCCTTCCAGGCATACATTTGGTGGTAAAGTACCAGTAAACCTATTTCCTGACAGCTGCAGATCCCTCAAGGAAGTGATATTGTTCATTTCTTGGGGAAGGGAACCGGAAAAGAAGGTTTTGGTTATGCCAAGATTTAACAATTTAGTTAAATTTCCAATAGAATTGGGGATGCTTCCTGTCATGTTATTGTGTGATATGAATAAAGTTTTGAGTGATTTTACAAAACCTATTTCTGGAGGAAGGGAACCTGAAAGTGGATTACCCCAAATAGAGAGAAGGGTTAGATTCCTGAGATTCCATATGGAGCTTGGGATTGAACCTGAAAGATGGTTTGGACCTATCCATAATTCGTTAAGACTCTCTAGCAAACCTATCTCGGTTGGAATATTTCCTGTTAGATCATTGTTGTCGAAGTCTAAGAACTCAAGCTTGGATAAATTACCAATACTTGGTGGAATTTGTCCATAAATTGAATTATTGCAAAAAGAAAGAGCACGCAGATTAGGAAAGGAAGAGAAATTCAAAGCTTGAAGGGTACCTCTAATTAGACCAAAATGTGTAAAGTTCAAATTGTTGACACTTTGATGAGAACTATCACAAGAGATTCCAGCCCAGTTATTACAAGGGTTGCTGCCAGACCATGAATTTAGGACAGCTTGACTTTGGTTGTCAAGGCTTGCTTTCCATTTCAAAAGAGCATTAGCTTCCTCCCTAACTCTAACTCTCACAGGATTAAGTGAAGTTGCTCGACAAAGACTGATGAGAATGATAATTAAAAGCATGAATGATTGAAGAAACATTGATGAGAATGGCTTCTGCAAGAAGTATACCATTTTTGTTCAATCTCACAACTTGCAACAGTTTGCTTTCATGGTTCAATGCTTGCCTTGGTGGATTCTATTTATAGATCACAAATTGGTGCTTATCTTCGAACTACTTTTGTCGGACTATTTAATTCTTTCTTCCATCAACATTATTCATTGTCGGTAGCAAATTACAAAGTCATTGTTTTGACTTTATAAGCAGAAAACTTCATTTGGGAGACTCACCCACTATTACCTAAGTGCGCCATCTAAGTCAAGCTGGATTTAGTCTGGTGCCTTTGATGTCCTTAAAGGTGGACTGCCCCGGGATACCAATGGGAAACAAAAAAAATTGAATGGTAACTGTAGGCTCCTTCTATCAGTTGTTCATTTTTTTAAAAAAAATGTAGCATTAACTTTCTATGCATGTGTAAACTATAATTATCTATTTCTATCATAAACATTAACTATAATTTTCAATTTTTTTCTTGAATCAAATAATTTTCTTACGCTTATTGAACCTAGAAACATACTCCCTCTATTCAATATGTTGAAAATAATTAAAGCAACAAATATCACATGAACCAAGATAATATTATCATTTTATGAAGATTTTTTACTTCTTAAAGCTTTTCTCGTACCTTATTATTAATGAAAAAAATTTCCAAACGATAATGATTAAATGAATAAAATTTTAAATCTTATCATATTCTTTTATTGAAAAAAAAAATCGTATTATAATGTTTGCACCTTTTTAAGTGCTTTTATATTACAGGATTTTTTTTTTTATCCTGACAGGATGTAAAAACAGTTCATTTTGTAAAATGTCACATCAAATAGTACATTTTTCCTTCTCTTTTTTTTTTTCTGACGAGACATGATCAAATAATACATCTTTGACAGAAAACTAAAAACATTTAATACACTGGGGCAAATAGGCAATTATATGTCCGGCGGCCAACTAACTAGTAACTACTTCTGCAATGTCACTTTTCAAATTATTGGATCCCAAATCCCCCCAGTAGATAGAAAGTAACACATTTTAGTATAATTTTTTCGTTTTTGCTGTAAAAAAAAAGGGGCTGCTACTGCAAATTCGAAGTGGAGAGCTTCAACTACTATAAGTTATAGATGTTGTAACAGCCCGGGTAAAAATTTTGGATTTTTACCGGACTGTAAAAAGTCTATTTACCGTGATTTACTGTTGAATTAATCTTGGGTAATTAATTCAAGGTAAATCGGGAGTCGTTTTTCGAATCCGAGTGTTTTCCCGCGCTCGTGATTTTCCCGTGAATTTTTCGGAACTAAGTTGGTATTTTTCGGGTTTCGGAA
>JAKUCV010005231.1:73202-92161 GCA_028386065.3 Turnera subulata
TATCCCTTGGACGGGCTTGGATCCATAGTTGCATGTGTCGCATACAGTGTTAGTTATTTAAAGTCTTCCGCTGTGCATAGTTTTTCTATTATTGGGCCATTGGGCCGGTTTTATTATTATTGATGTTTATTATTATGGGCCGTCGAGCCCGAGTTTTTGTGGTTCACACTGTATGCTTGGGTTTATTTGATTGGGTTGTCACAGTTCCGGCACGTGTTTACTGTGTACGGTAAATTCGGGTCGGGGCGTTTCAGATGTCGTTTTCGCTTTTTTTTTTCTGTCCAATTAAGATTTAAGATAACAACAGTTGACTTATAATTATAAATACTTTAAATAAGTTGAAGACTAATTTTTGCAGTCACAACTCTTCTTCTTGTAAGGAATTGAGTACCCACTTGGTGGTTTAGTACTTAATGATGGACCAGACATCGTTGGATTCAGGACATTGAGGACTGACTTGTTTGCTTCATTGCTATTTGACTTGTGGGCTGCATAAGCATTTAATTTATGTTGTAGCTGAGCCCGGGGTCTCCCCGACACTATGACGCGTAGCAGGCGAGGGTGTCCGCTGGTGTCTCAGTGGGCGGTCTCTCCTATGAGGAGGGTCTAATGTCAGGATGTAACCGGTATTGACTGAAGTCTGGTCTGACAAGGCGATGAAAACACCAGTGATGCCTTTTTTTTCAGACAAAAAAAAATTATGCTGTAGCTCTTTATCAATTCCAACTAAATAATGCTTTGAGGCTTTCTTTTAATTAATTGAACTGCCACTTATATTGTATATATCTCTAAAACGGTTTTATGTGAAAAGACGTAGACGCCGCCACCTTACTAAATCAGTGGAACTCATAATATTCATCAATACTGCAGGGCCATCGCCAGTGTTGTTGTTGTTGCTGAAGTTTTTTTTTTTTTTTTCCCTCACCCCATGTAGTTTAAAATAGGTATAAGTATAACTCAGGGAAGACGAAAATCACACTATTAAAAGAAAATTTTAATTATGTAAAATTTTGTCTTCTCACTCCAGTCTTTGGAAATTTATTGTTATTATTTATCTCTGCGTGGGATGGAATTTTTAAAATTATTATTTATTTTTGACACTTTCTTTGTTCTTATTGCCGAAACATATAGCTTAACATTGTCTACTTGTCAAGCGGAGAGGTTTGAAATTTTGAAGCTGCGTTCCCAATTCTCTTCTGAATTTTTTCATGCTATTGGCAATAGGTGTAACGCCTATATTTGGTAGGACAATTGGCATCCAAAGGGGTACTTTGCAGCCACTAATTTCCGCTCAAATGCTAGCTTTCAGGTTAAAAAAATTCCCCTCCATGTCGTTCTTAACATTCTGATCTCCAAATGATGTTTGGCTTTAAACGACCTCATTCTTGGCTACATATAATTTCTGAATTACAAGCAGAAGCTTCTGCTATTGTGCTTTCTTCAGCTCCAGAGGAGTTGCATTGGACTCCAACATCTTTAGGGCAATTCACGATCAGTAGTGCTTGGAATTTTATTCGGTCCAAAAGAGTTCATGTTCCTTGGTTCAAACTCAGATTAATGACTTTTTTGGTACCTGTGTTGCTCCTAATTATCACAATTCATACCTGTACTTCAATTTGGTTACATTTCATCCCTCAATTAAGTCGGATTTGCCTAATTTGGTTGTTTTGACCGTTTTATTCCTTAAATTAATGACATGTGAGTTTTTTCACCCGAATTCTTCACCTAACCGACCTGAAACCTGGTGGATACCTAAAGCCTAACCGAAACCTGACCCGAACTTTACAATCTTTATTATTTTTCCTTTTCTTTTATTTTATTATATTTTTTTTCCAAAAATTTTAATTCTAAAAATGGGTTAAGCACCATTTACATACCCAAAGTTTCTATTTTGTCCCGATCGTATACCCCAGAGTTTTTGTGTCCTTTATATGTACCCCGAATTCCAATTTTTGTCCTTTTTGTGTACCTCGGAGAGCCTAAGCGATGACATGGCCATCTGCCCGGGTCCACTTGACACGTGTCACAATTTTATTGGCGCTACATGGATAAAATTGTGGGCCCTACCCCATTTCTCAAATATTCTAGTTTGTGGGTCCCGCAAAATTTCCATATGGCACCATTGACATTGTGCCACGTGTCAAGTGGACCCAAGCAGATGGCATCTCATCACCTAGGCTGCCCGAGGTACACAAAAGGGACAAAAATCGAAACTCGGGGTACATAAAAGGGACAAAAAAACTCTAGGGTATACGATCGGGGCAAAAGTGAAACTCCGGGTATATAAAAGGTGTTGAACCCTTCTAAAAATAGATATTTCTTTTTGTTCTAGTTTTATGTCGTTGTATATGTTATTTCACATTTATTGACTTATTTGTATGGTTTATTTATGGTTCTTAATGAACTCTTTGTAATTGGCATTTTCATCAACTATAGTCTCGATTATGTTGAGTTTATTCTAATTTGGCAGTGTTATTAATGAATTTTTCTTACAACAAAAAAGTTAAATTATTATTATTATCAAGTTTGTTAAATTTAGAGCCGCGACAGAGTGACTGACCCAGTGGTTTAAGAACACTAATTATTTTCCAATTACCAAGTAAATTTCTTCTCTAATTTATAATGAATAAAGGCTATATTTGGTACACAAGGAATGGGAATGGGAATAGGAATGAGAATCCTATTCCATTTTGTTTCATCATAAACAACCTCGCTTTAGAATTTATGTCTTACATTATTGTCACTCTAGTACTTATGTCTTAGATTATTGCCAACCAAATAACAAAATTATTCAAATTTCGTTTCTATTTCGATTCCATGTGATACCAAATAACAAAATGATTAGGACTCCGTTTCTATTCCGATTACAAGTGATACCAAACATAGCCGAAAGTGTTTTAAAGTACCGACCGTAAATAATTTTACCAAAAGCATCACACCCTTATTTTCGGGTTTTTGGGTTTCATAGGCCCCCATCTTTACCGTTTTGGCCAATTCTATACCCTGACTTTTTGTTTGGCCGGGCATGTACCTCGATTTTCCTTGGACAGCCCAATCATAGTCTCCCGGTCAGGTACCTGCTGACGTGGCGGGCTGCCCAGATTTGAGGTTTGGGAAGTGTTTCAAAATGACGTCGTCTTGTGTCAAAACTACGTCGTTTTTTAGTGTTGGGCGGACACCTCAGATCCACGTGTCTTTGTGGGCTCCTTATGTTACCAATCCGGGTTCTTCACCCAACCAACCCGAACACTATCTACTAAACCGTAAATTTGGAAAAAAAAAAAGCAGATTCAGATGATCTTGATAGGCTTGAACTAGACAATGACTCACAAAGAACTTGGGTGGTTAGTTCTTAAGGATGAACTTTCCTAACTTGAGTAAAGAAAGAAAGTAATACGTTTTAGTTTTTACACTCGTCATCATCAATCACCTACACCTAAAACACACGCGGCAAACACAATTGTGAAAGTCTCTTTCTAAGTACCAATATTACAGGAGAATGAGTGAAAGACGTTATTTTCTTTTTTTTTCTCTTTTTTTTTTTATTTTGTGGGTTTCCTTATGTTTTTTAGATTCTTGCACACTAATTCCTATGCTCTTTCTTTCTGTGACTGTCTGCTAACCAGAAAAGCCAATTGGATTAAGGACAATTGAGGGATAGAAATAGAGAGAGAAAGGACAGAGAGAGACAGAGGAGTTTTAATTATTACTGTTGATGTAGTAATACTATGTGGGTTTTGGAGCAATTTGGTTCTTGGTCACGACAGTTGTTGTGGTGGTGAGTGGTGGTGGTGGTGATAGTATAAGATATTGATTTATTGGGTCGAAGATTCTCTTTGGGTTCGGATTATATAGAATAGTGCTCCCTCCCCAAACAAAAAAAAATCAAAGATTCAGATTCCCTTGATTTGACCTAAACCATAAATTTGGAAAAAAAAAAAAAAGCAGATGACCTTGATAGGCTTGAATTAGACAATGACTCACCAAGAACTTGGGTGGTTAGATCTCGAGGATGAAATTTCCTAACTTGAGTAAAGAAAGAAAGGAATACATTTTAGATTTTACACTCGTCATCATCAATCACCTACACATAAAACACACGCCGCAGACACGGTTGTGAAAGTCTCTTTCTAAGTACCGATATTACAGGAGATTGAGTGAAAGACGTTATTTTCTTTCTTCTCCTTTTTTTTATTTTGTGGGTTTGCTTGTGTTTTTTGGATTCTTGCACACTAATTCCTATGCTCTATCTTTTTGTGAGTATCTACTAACTGATGTGCATGAAATTACATACATTTTACAGCGCACACTGTTGTCTTTTGGCCTTGCATTCATCATTAATCAATGCATTTAGATGTAAAGTCACTTCTTTTCATGCCAAATCCATCTTTCCTTACCCTTGGATGCTTTCAGGTGCAATTTTGCGCTTTTTGGAGCATATTTGGCGATTTGGGTCAGCAGCGCCACTGTTGAAGAAACTGGACCAATTGCCTAGCAGTGCCGCTGTAGATAAAATATCTGCTCTTAAACCTTCTTTTTCAGAGAACCTTTTATCATGGTGGAGATTTGACGATTTTGGCCCAAAACCAATGAGGCATACTACTTAGTGTTTTTGATTGATTAGGCTTTCCTTGTTTTCTGATTTTCTTTGCTTTCTTGTAGCAGGATATTGGCAGCGCCGCTGTTGACTCTCTAGCAGTGTATGCAAAGTAGGAGCCAGCGTCCTGAGCTAATCCACACACCTAATATTGAAGGCACTACTAGGGCAATCCGTAGGAAAGCAAGGCAACAGAAAGCAGCAGAGAACGCCGAAATTGCAACCGTGGCCAATATCCATCCTCCTATCCATGGCCAGGATGACTTGCCACGGGAAGAGCATGGAAACCTCATTCCCTCTCTAGTCGTTGACCCTCTCAACCCAGCTAATGTCGTCATCCCTCCAGGCCCTGTAAACCAGCAACGTCACAATCAGAATGTTGTTGCCGATGACATTATTAACCCCTTCGCCAACATCCCTAATCTACCAATCAATCAGCTCATGCGGCCCCGACATACAACACCTCATGGAGCCATAGCACCACTGAACATTGACAATCCTTATGAATTCAGAACCACTTTGGTTCAAATAGTGCAAAACAAGCAGTTTGGCGGTTCGGCACTGGAAGACCCTAACCAGCACCTGGAGGACTTTCTGGATATCTGTGCCACAACCAGGATCAATGGTTGTTCTGAGGATGCTAAGAGGCTTCACCTCTTGAAATTTTCACTTAGAGATAGAGCCAAAAGATGGCTGAAGACTCTGCCAGCGGGTAGCTGATACGTTAGGTCCTGCAAGTGCACAGGGTAGTTGTAGTACTCTATCAAGGTCGTATCCACAGGGACTGGGATGAGCCTGTTACTCCTTAATTTAGACAAATTAGGCTTGAAACAGTAAATCAAAAGTGAAATTGGGTGAGAGCAATTGAAATTTAAAATGAGCAAAAGTAGAAAGTAACAACAGTGTTTAAGTAGGAAAAAATCAGATTTGGTGAAGTCTTAGGCATCCGGAGTTCACATGCCTTGTTTTATGCTTTAAATTGCTCAACAGCATCAAAACAAGCTGAGCCTGTTTGACGCCCTGTGTTTAATGAGAAATCTTGAAGGGGCTAACAACCTAAAGTACAACCAACGGCTTTCGATCTTATTGATAGTTCCCCAAGCTTCCATCTACCCCCTGTCACTAGAATAGATGTCCACTTAGGCGTGAAGTTTAGTGTTGGTGCTAGGTACCCACAGTCTCTCCCTATCTTCTTTCGAACGGCTAGGGAGTGAAGGCTGACTATTGTTGGTCTAGCACACTTGGTTTCCCTTTTTGGTCCTTCACCAAGCTGTTACTAGAATAAAAATAGGCTACTCAATAATCAATCAAGAATCAGATTAAAAGTGGTGTCATTCTTCTTGACTGTGCCGCAACAGGCTGAGCCAGTGCTGAGCTTGTGGTTGCGCCTGTCGAGAACACAAAGTCAATTACACAGATCAGTTCTTACAGGCGCTCTCAACCTATACTGAACCCATTTGTTTTCACTCACAGGTTCCTTCCAAGGCTCTCACTCATCCTAATGCTTTCGCATCGGTCAAACCAATGGGATTAAGATTGGTGTTGAGGCTAATTCCTCAATTAGTTCCTAACTCTTGTCAAAAGCAAGAAACTAAGGGTAGGTTGTTAAGGTTCCAGTAACTATGGCTTCTCCTTTCGGTCCTTCACCTAGCTACCTATCATCATGCGAGCGTTTGGCCAGAACTCAAACATGTATCAAATGTGCAACAACTAAAACAAGAAAAAATGGGTTAAGAGTATAAGATGAGCAATTTATTACATAAAAACCAGAGACATGTTGCACCCCTTCAACCTAAGACGCTTTGTTTAATTCATGCTCAGAATTACAAAAACAACAAAAACAAAGAAAAGCATCGGGTTGGAAATAACTTGGAGGCTAGGGGGAACATGATTTTTGCAAGCTGCAGAAATCGTGTTCCCCCTTGAAATTGGGTTTTTGCCTCTATTCCTAAGCTTCTGCAATTTCTTTGGTGTCATGATCGATGGATTAGTCGATGCCTTCTTCTTCACCTTTCCCTCCTTTATATAGATGCAGCAGGGCCCTTTCTCTTCTTCCCATTTACTGGAGGTCACGAGAGCTGAGCAAGTTGGTTGAACAAGTTGGTTTTCAGTTACCCATCTCATGTGTCAGGATAAGGTGCCATGGGAAGCGTGATGATAAAGTGCAATTTGTTGGGCTGCAGATTTAGGAGAATAATTGGAGGGAATAATAATTCTTTAAGTGGGCTTTCCTCTAGGCATCAGGATTAATGCTCCCAATTGTCAAAAGGGTCCCCTGAAACGCTCAGGATATGTTTGTAGGCGCCATGATTGCAAATTCTGCAAGTGGCGCAATTTTATATTCTTTCTGCACTTTTCTGGCCATCTGCAGATTCCACAGGCTCAGCTTGTGGTGGGCCTGTATGCAATCTTTCTCGATTCTTCTCTGCAATTGAATTCAGCTCCTTTTGCGATTGGTGTGGTGGAATTATGAATTTGTGGATCAAGGCAATGGTGGTGAAATCCAATAGATAACTTGTGATTGAAAGGGGATTCGTGGCCTTTTACTGATTCTGCAATGAACAACATGCTCGAAACAGGCTCAGACTGTGCCAGAGGCTGTTTCATCGAATTCTCTAGTAAAATCTCCAAAATCCTTCAGAATGCACCTAGAATCAATAATCATACAGTAAGGAATGGAATTTAAGAGAATATGATGAAATAATGCAAAGTAAGGCATATAGTCATGATGAATTGAGTGCAAATATATCTAAAATCATGCCTAAGACTATGAATATTTCATGTGCATCAAAATACCCCAAACTGAAGATTTTGCTTGTCCTCAATCAAATAGAAGAGAAAAGAAGGCATGAATTTGAAAGGAAGTAAAGATAATTCCAAAGCATCAGATTTTCACTAGGCTTCTTCCTTGTGATGTCCTAATTCATCCTCTTATTTTCCTTCAAAACTGCATTCTATTCTAACCAAAATCCTTGTCAGTAGTTTTTATCATAAAAATCATAAGAATAATTCTGCAACCAGCCTCCATTCCTTCTGCCGTTTGAGGGATTCGGTTAAAGATTGAGAAAGTGAAAAACAATACCTCATATGTAGACCCATTACCTCTTGTCTCCACTATTGTGCATAAGTCATCAAGCTAGGATCACTAGGACTTTATCTATGTTGTATTGAGGCTAGGTAAGGGTTGTCAAAGAAGGGTGGATGGATTGTGTAAGGGTCAATGGCTTGTGAACTCGATTCTTTTATTCTTATTCATGAACAACCTGAGACCGTATAGAGGCTGTTTGACTTCGTATTTTCTGAGGTCTCATGCTATTCAGCAACTGTGTCCCAATACTTCAGTTACTTTTGATGCAGCCACCGACTCCAACTAATGGATTGGTTTTGTGTACTTGGATTGGAGTATCATTTTTCCATATGTTGCCCTTATCCTTCCTCCTTCTCTTTCTTTATTTTTTTCTCATTTTTTTCTTTATTTTTTTTCTTCTTCCCATATTTTTTTTCATTTTCTTTTTCTTTTTTAGAGGAAGGATGGAGTGCAAGCATCTGGTGGGATTATGATTTTTGTACTGGCTGAGTATGGGCAATCTCTTTCTATTCTTGATCAAATCTTGCTCACAGGCTCATCGACAAGGTGAGGATATTTGAAAGATTTCGTGTCCTTAGACACTGACGGCCTCTGCTAGCTGGGATGTGTAGGGTGAATGAATGAAATGGGGCCAGCATAATCAGCTCAAATGGGGTTGCAAGGATTTGATGAGTGAGGTGTGGGTTGGTGTAGTCTGTCTGATGTGCCAAAGATGGCCTAGATCCTTTCCTTGCTTGTAGACTCTGCTTAAAATTTTGCCTTGATAGAGGTAAGGGCCTGTTCTAAGCTAAACAGGCTGACCCTATTTCGTTTATAAAATTCTTTAACAAGATCCTTCTCTTCTGTCAGAACTCACGGGATGCAGTTGCTTGATTATTCCTGCTTTGCTTGTTTTGAGAAAATAAGACAAGTTTTGAGATTAGAATTTGAGCAAAGTTAAATGGAAAGAGAGAAGGTGCATAAATATAAGGACAGGTTCATACAGGGAGGAGCATAATGAAAATAGATAAAATTGAAATTGCATTACATGAACACTGGAAAATACATCGAGTCATACAATGGCAAAATTGCACCCTAAAATACCCCAAACTGAAAATCTGCAGTGTCATCACTGCCAAAACTAAACAAAAACAGGGTGCAATGCCGAAATTAACTACCCCAAATTGAAGATTAAGCTATGTGGTATGGGGGTATTTAAGCTAAACTCTAAAATGTTGAAATCGATTGGGGGAGGGGGGTAGTGGATTGTGCAGATAGGATTGATCAATTCCTATCTTAACAAGTCTAGTCCTCCTATTTTACTGAATTAGTCCTTCGGTAGGTGGAATGCCTTAATCAAAATACAAAATAACACAGGCTCAACCTGTGTGTGTTAGCGTGTAAAACCACCATGACAACTCTTAATGCAAAGCATCATGAAATCCAAATGCGAAAGGGGTTTAGAACTTTCCTGGCTAAATTCTGACTTGTCAATTCCTTTTCTCATCGATTTGCAACACCTAAAGGTTAGCAACACAAGAAAAACACACAAAGAAAATAAAAATAACCAAAGGAAAATAAAAAGAAAGGTTTAGATAATAAAAAGCATAATAAATCCAAATGAAAGGTAATAGTATCAAGCACCGGCGCCAAAAACTTGATATGTCTGGTCCTGCAAGTGCACATGATAGTTGTAGTACTCTATCAAGGTTGTATCCATATGGACTGGGATGAGCCTGTTACTCCTTAATTTAGACAAATTAGGCTTGTAATAGTAAATCAGAAGTAGAAATTGGGTGAGAGCAATTGAAATTTAAAATGAGCAAAAGTAGAAAGTAACAACAATGTTGAAGTAGGAAAAAATCAGATTTGGTGAAGTCTTAGGCATCCGGGGTTCACATGCCCTGTTTTGTGCTTTAAATTGCTCAACAGCATCATAACAGGCTAAGCCTGTTTGACGCCCTGTGTTTAATGAGATATCTTGAAGGGGCTCCCAACCTAAAGTACTACCAATGGCTTTCGATCTTATTGATAGTTCCCCAGGCTTCCATCTACCCCCAGTCACTAGAATAGAAGTCCACTTAGGGGTGAAGTTTAGTGTTGGTGCTAGGTACCCACAGTCTCTCCTTATCTTCTTTCAAACGGCTAGGGAGTGAAGGCTGATTATTGTTCGTCTAGCACACCTGGCTTCTCCCTTCGGTCCTTCACCAAGCTGCTACTAGATTAAAAATAGGCTACTCAATAATCAATCAAGAATCAGATTAAAAGTGGTGTCATTCTTCTTGACTGTGCCGTAACAAGCTGAGCCAGTGCTGAGCCTGTGGCTGGGCCTGCCGAGAACACAAAGTCAATTACACAGATCAGTTCTTGCAGGCGCTCTCAACCTATACTGAACCCATTTGTTTTCACTCACAGGTTCCTCCCAAGGTTCTCACTCATCCTAATGCTTTCGCATCGGTCAAACCAAGGGGATTAAGATTGGTGTTGAGGCTAATTCCTCAATTAGTTCCTAACTCCTGTCAAAAGCAAGAAACTAAGGGTAGGTTGTTGAGGTTCTAGTAACTATGGCTTCTCCTTTCGGTCCTTCACCTAGCTACCTATCATCATGCAAGGGTTTGGCCAGAACTCAAACATGTATCAAATATGCAACAACTAAAACAAGAAAAAATGGGTTAAGAGCATAAGATGAGCAATTTATTACATAAAAACCAGAGACATGTTGCACCCCTTCAACCTAAGAGGTTTTGTTTAATTCATGCCCAGAATTACAGAAACAACAAAAACAAAGAAAAAACATCGGGTTGGGAACAATTTGGAGGCTAGGGCCAACACGATTTCTGCAGCAAAAGCTGCAGAATCGTGTGCCCCATTGAAACTGGGTTTTTGCCTCTATTCCTAAGCTTCTGCAATTTCTTTGGTGTCTTGATCGATGGATTAATCGATGACTTCTTCTTCATCTTTCCCTCCTTTATATAGATGCAGCCGGGCCCCTTCTCTTCTTCCCACTTGTTGGAGGTCATGAGAGCTGAGCAAGTTGGTTGAACAAGTTGGTTTTCAGTTACCCATCTCATGTGTCAGGATAAGGTGCCATGGGAAGCGTGATGATAAGGTGCAATTTGTTGGGCTGCAGATTTAGGAGAATAATTGGATGGAATAATAATTCTTTAAAAGTGGGCTTTCCTCTAAGCATCATGATTAATGCTCCCAATTGTCAAAAGGGTCCTCTGAAACACTCAGGATATGTTTGTAGGCGCCATGATTGCGAATTCTGCAAGTGGCGCAATTTTATATTCTTTCTGCACTTCTCTGGCCATCTGCAGATTCCACAGGCTTAGCTTGTGGTTGGCCTGTGTGCAATCTTTCTCGATTCTTCTCTGTAATTGAATTCAACTTCTTTTGCAATTGGTTGGGTGGCATTATGGCTTTTTGGATCAAGGTAATGGTGGTGAAATCCAGTGGATAACTTGTGATTGGAAGGGGATTCGTGGCCTTTTACTGATTCTACGATGAACAACAGGCTCGAAACAGGCTCAGGCTGTGCCAGAGGTTGTTTCTTCGAATTCTCGAGTAAAATCTCCAAAATCCTTCAGAATACACTTGGAATCAATAATCATACAATAAAGAATGGAATTTAAGGGAATATGATGAAATAATGCAAAGTAAGGCATATAGTCGTGATGAATTGAGAGCAAATATATCTAAAATCATGTCTAAGACTATGAATATTTCATGTGCATCAGTAGCATCACCACCTGGGCTCAATTAAAGGAAGCATTCCGGAAGAAATACTTTCCTGACACCACGATGGATGAGCTTGTAGGAGAAGTTTGCAACTTCAAGCAAAAATATGAAGAAACTGTGGTGGAGGCATGGGAAAGATTTCAGGATTTGATCCAGCATTGCTGGGAATTTTCTATCGAGCTATGTAACAGGAGGATAGGCGCACCCTAAATGCTACTGCTGGAGGTAATTTCAAACATGCACCATATGAGGATGCCAAGAGGATTATGCGAAATCTTGAGGCTGATGATGAACCACGCCGCAACATTTGGGGTGTGCATCAAGTTGACAAAACCACCTGTTTGGAGGCCCAGCTAACTGCTATTTCCAAGCAGCTCAAGAATTTGACCACAAAGCATGTACAACCAGTAGCACAGGTACAACCCGTTGCCCAATATAGAGTTTGTGAAATTTGCAGTGGCCCCCACTCTTTCCTTGCATGCGTGGCGAACAATTCGGAGGATTCAAATTTCATCAATCAACGCCCCAATCCACAGTATAACAATTATAATCAGGGGTATCACTAAGGCTGGCACTCAAATCCCAATCAAGGCTACCAACAGTAGGGGCAACAGCAGCAGCAGCAAAGTAGACAGCAAGGAGGGTACTCAGAGTTGACCCAAATGGTGAAGCAGCTGCTAGAAGGGCAGAATAGGATGGATGGGAATCTTAATAGGATGGATAAGGAGCTGAATCAACTAAAGGCCCACAATAAGATGCTTGAGAATCAGTTTGCTCAGTACACTAATGCAGCAGCAATGACCATAGGGCAGGCTTTCAGGCCAACTAGAGATGAATCCAAAAGAGCAATACATGGCAGTAACACTCAAAAGTGGGAAGGAGCTTCCAGATCCTATTTCTAAACCAACAAAGATGACAGCACCCGAATCAGAGGAGAAACAGGAAGCAACGGCTGAACCAGTGGCGCTGTCGGAACCTGAACCTAAGAAGAAAGCACTGCCAGTGCCTTACCAGCCTTCACTACCCTATCCGCAGGTTTATATGAAGCATTCACAGGGCGCACTACTTGGTAACTCAGTAAATTCAAAGGAACAGTATCAGAAAGTGACATTATAGAGTGGAAAAGAGCTAACATATCCTGTTCCAAAGCAAGCAAAGGAGGCAACACCCAGAATAGAGGAGAAGTAGGAGGCAGCAGCCACACCAGCAGTCCTTAAACCAACAGCATTGCCTGTACCTTACCAGCCCCCTCTGCCATATCCACAGGTTTATCAAAAGAGAAAACTCGAGGAGCAATATAAGAAGTTTGTGGACATGCTTAGTGGCTTGAGGTTAGAAATACCATTCACAATGGTTTTGGATCAAATGCCCACTTATGCAAAATTTCTGAAGGAAATTCTAACCAACAGCGCTAAAGCTCGACTTTGGGGAGATAAAGCCAACATGCATGGTGCTATAGCTTGCTGAACGATCTGTGACATATCTTGTGGGTGTCTTGGAGGATGTTCCTGTAGCGGTTCGTCATTCTTCTTTTCTTTCTTCATTGGAAGCTGATTTGCGGCAGGAATTGAATGATGCTCTTCTACGTGAGGAATTGTTATGGTATCAAAAGTCTAGAGCTACATGGATTGCACAAGGGGACCGGAACACTCACTACTATCATGCTTGTACAATTGCTCGGTGTCGTCGTGCTAATATAAGGGCTTGAAGGATGAGAATGGGTTTTGGTTTACTAATAAGGCTGAGCTGAGGTTAATGGCTATTAGCTTTTTTCAAAAATTATTTACTGAAGAGGTTGAATCCAGACCTAAGCTTTCTTTAGAGGGTGTATTTCCGGAGCTGTCTCCAGCATATCTGGATTCTCTTTCAGTTATTCCAGCTGATGAGGAAATCTGAGAGGCAATTTTTGGTATTGGACCATATAAAGCTCCTGGCCCTGATGGGTTTCATTCGTCTTTTTTCCAGAGCCAATGGGGGATAATTGGGCCACAGGTTTGTTCTTTTATCAGAGACATGTTTGTTGGCCATTACTGGAGCTCTTCCATGAATGAAACTAACCTGGTGCTTATCCCTAAAGTGGAGAATCCAGAGCTTATTTCACAGTTCTGCCCACTAGGTTTGTGTAATGTTCTGTATAAAACCTTGTCTAAGGTTCTTGTTCAACGGATGAAACCAGCCCTTACCTTACTAGTTGCCCCCACCCAATCCAGTTTCATTCCTGGACGGCACATTATGGATAATATAGTTATGGTGCAGGAAGCAGTTCATACAATGCGCACCAGGCGTGAAGGCCGAGCTCTAATGGCAATTAAGATTGATTTGGAGAAGGCCTATGATCGCCTTAGCTGGCAGTTTATCCAGGACACTCTTTTGGATGCAAAGTTTCCATATGGTTTTGTATCCTGCATTATGCGGTGTATTACTGGGGCAGAGATGTGTATCATTTGGAATGGGACACTCACGGATAAATTCTCTGTCTCTCGTGGGGTACGTCAGGGGGACCCAATTTCGCCATATTTGTTTGTGCTTTGTTTGGAGAGGTTAGGCCACTTGATTGAGCATGCAGTTCAAGGTGGGCTGTGGAAGCCTATCTCGCTTTGTAGGAATGGGCCACCACTTTCTCATTTGTTTTTTCCAGATGATATGGTGTTATTTGCTGAGGCCATACCTGACCAGGTACCTGTAATTCAGAATTGTCTAAGCTCTTTTTCTGCTGCCTCTGGGCTCAAAGTTAGTATTAGTAAGATGCGGATCTTCTTCTCTCCAAATGTTGATCGGCGTCGTGCTGATGCTATTGTTGAGTCTTTTGGCTTTGTTGAGACAGAAAATCTTGGGAGATACTTAGGTGTTCCACTCATCCACGGACGGGTAGGCCGGGGTACCTATGAGTATATCTTAGAAAAGGTCAGGCACAGGTTGTCTTCCTGGCAAGGGCGACATTTGTCTATGGCGGAGGGTGACTTTGGCTAAATCTGTTCTTGCTGCGCTCCCAACTTTCTCTATGCAGACTGTTAACTTGCCTATGGGCGTGATCAAGGAAATTGAGAAAAGGTGTCGTGGATTTATTTGGGGGTCTACCCCTGAATCTCGGAAGACTCATCTTGTGAAGTGGGAGTCTGTTTGCTTGCCGAAAGAGTGTGGAGGCCTTGGATTTCGATCCCTCTCACTTCAGAATGAGGCGCTACTTGCCAAGTTAGGATGGGGACTACTAATGCAGCCTCACGCTCTATGGGTTCGGGTTCTCCGGGCGAAATACTTGAAGGATTCTGCCTTTGTGCCCCTGTGTTTACCTGTCCCTTCTAATAGCTCAGTATTATGGCGGGGTGTTGCTAAATCATGGAGAGTGGTGTATCAGGATGCACAATGGTGTCTTGGAAATGGCACTAGTACCAGGTTTTGGACTGATTTGTGGCTTGAAGAGGTTGGTCAACTTGTTGATCATGCTATTGTTCCTTTAGATGAGGTGATAAAGGAGGATTATGTTGCAGATTATATTGCTCCATATGGGGGTTGGGATTGGGCTCGATTCCGGCATTTGCTCCCTGGTCCTATTTGCTCCCGGATTGCTCATTGTTTAGTTCCTTCTCCTGCGGCTGGGTCAGAATCCATCTTTTGGAATTGTTCCCCCTCTGGTGAGTTTGTGTCTAGCCTTGCCTATGATATTTTTAGCTCTGATTCTGAGGTGCAGAGTTCGTCATTTTGGTCGTTGATTTGGCAGTGGCCAGGTCCAGAGCGCATTCGCACCTTCCTTTGGTTGCTTTCTAGAGATGCTTTGTTGACCAATGTGAGTCGGGCTCGTCGTGGCATGTGTGAGTCTTCTCTTTGTCCTATTTGTGGCTATCAAGATGAGTCCTCTTTTCACATGGTTAGAGATTGTTTGCGAGCTCATAATGTTTGGGACTCCTTTACTTGGTTGCTGCCACCTGGTTTCTTTTCGGCCACGTCTTTGGTGAGTTGGTTGTCCGATAACTTAGCACGGACAGCAGTGGTAGAGACGAACTCATCCTGGGCACTTATCTTTGGTATTGTGTGCTGGCAGATTTGGTGATGGAGAAATGCTGTTGTTTTTCAAGAGGATGATATGGCTCCCTTCAATCCAAAGCAGTACATCTTAGGTCTTGCAGGGGATTTCGCTGGTGCAATGTCTAAGTTGCGTGGTGCGTCGTTGCCTACTGTCTCATCTAGACAGACCACCTTGGTTAAGTGGGTTCCGCCACTTCTTGGTTGGGTCCGTTTGAATACTGATGGGGCTGTTGCAACGGCTACAAAAGTTGCGACAGCTGGTGGCTTATTACGTGATTCCTTTGGCAATTGTATAGCTGGTTTTTGTTGTAATATTGGTTATGCAACGTCATTACATGCTGAGTTGTGGGGTGTTTTTGTTGGTTTACAAAAAGCTTGGGACTTGGGGTATAGATATGTGGAGGTTGAGGTGGATGCTGCCCAGGTTTTAACTTGCATTCAACAACAGGATGTTGTTTTTCAGAGACACCGAGGTCTGATTTATGGCATTCGGTCTGTGTTGGTGCATGATTGGCAATTTCCTTTGAGACATGTATACAGAGAAGCTAATCGTTGTGCTGATTGGCTTGCTCATTTTGCTATTTCTGTTCCTTTAAGTGTTTTCCATTTTGTTCAGCCCCGATGGTTGTTTACCGTTACTTCAGGCTGATGTTTTTTGGGACTACTATTTGTAGAACTGTTCCTGTGATGCAATAATATGGGCTGACGTTTTACATAAAAAAAAAATATGGGCTGACGTCATTTATACAAAAAAAACAATAAATTTTAATTACCCAACTTCATTTTACCTTTTTGGCCCCCAAGAATACTTGCCCGCCACCAATATGAGTAGACAACAACAATTGAGGGACTTCTAAAGTCTAAAATGGTGCTTGTCTTAATGGTAGTTAACAATAAATTTTGATAAGTTGAAGTTGTTATAAAACGTGTAATATATGTCTGTCACTATACTACCTAACGATATATTGTATCCTTGTATATATTTTGTTTATGAATGGAAACAAGTGTGAGCTGATCCGAGCTTCCTTCCTCCCCATTTTTCTCCCCTTCTTCATCCTCCATCTTCATCATTTTTCTCCATTGAACCATTAATTTATAACACGTTATCAGCACGATAACGTTCTCTACCCGAGCTTACCCGAGTTCCATCACGCAGAGCAGAGAAGAAATGAAAGAAAACTGAAAAAAAAGGGGAAGAAAAACGAAGAAGAGATGAACATGGCCAACCTTCTACTGTTCATCACAATGAGTTCCCGGCCACATCTCGACTCACCGCCGCCACCAACGGCTTCCCCGTGCCGTCGCCATATCGCCTCCGTATTCCCGCTCCCATCCGCCGCCGGACGCGCCGCCAGGAGACGAAAACCCGGCGATGACGCCCGGCAACCCGAAAGACCCAAACGGGTCTGCCACCTCTGCCCGGGTCTTCCTTTCTGCCTAGCTTTCCTCCGCCTCCAGCGACGCCCAGCCGTCGCCCACGCCTCCCGCCGGCCTCACCCAGTCGCCCCCGTCGCCCGTCTTGCCGATCTGTCCTGCGCCGACGACCGACCCGACGGATGTTGCAGACAAGCCGACGAGCTCTCGTCTTTTTTCCCGCCGCCATCCCTTGTCGTCGCGCCGCTGCAGTGCTCGTGACCTCCTCCCACGACCGTCCTTCCACCTGTCTCACCGCCATCACCATGGAAACTTGCGGGTTGAGCTTGACCCGGGTTGCAGACCCGTTTTAGCGGACGGGTCACGACCTGGGTTGAAGATGACCCGTCGGTTGACGAGTCTGACCCAGATGGGTCGGGCCGACCCGACGGGTCGCGGGCCTGGTTCGCCTGGGCTTTTGTTTTTGTCCTGGGCCCGGAATAGTTATGGGCTTGGGCTGTGACTATTCGGCCCACAGCAAAAAAAAAAAGGGAGACTGAGCCGGTACTGTTCACGGCCCGGCCCTTCAAAAAAAAACAAACAGAAAAAAAAAAGGGGAAAACAAGAGAAAAAAAAGGGAAAAGAAAATGAGAGAAAGAAAAAGAAAAAGAGAAAAAGAGAAAAAAACTGGAGAAAAAAAAAAGAGAGAGAAAAAAAGAATTTATATTGCTGAAATTTAGTATCTCGGGATTTTCCCGGCAAGCCCGGAAGGTTATTATACTTATTTTGTGTTTGGCCGGAATTCGGCGATGAATAGTAAATCCGGCCTCGTGAACAGTGATTTTGGCCATGTGAATAGTACTTTCCGGCGACCGTGAATATATGTTTTTGGTCGCAATCCGGCAAACCCAAAAGTGTTTGGCCGGCATTTGATGCCTTGGCAAAATAATCCGGCACGGTAAATAGTAATTTCCGACGATCGTTATATAAACCCGGAAGGTTTTTGAAACCTCGGATTTTTCCCGGCAAAGCCCGGAAGACCGTTATATAAGCCCGGAAGGCTGTTATATTTATTATATTTATTGGCCGGCTAAGCCGCCTTTATTGTATAAGCATATTATATATGTTATTGCTGAAAGATTTATCGAGTAAGCATATTTTCTGTTTTTTTTTTAAATTCTGATTGGGCTATTAAAAAGGCCCATTATTCATTTCATGGACGGCTAAGCCGCCTATTTCTTTACATTTTTATTGGGCTCGTATAAAGCCCATCTTATTTAATTTGCGATAATTTACTTTTTATTGGGCTAATTAATAAAAAGGCCCATAGCATTTATTTTTCAGCAATTTAATTTTAATTGGGCTATAAAAGGGCCCATTGTATTTAATTACATTGCCTTTCATTTTATGCTTAATATGGAC
This sequence comes from Turnera subulata, assembly GCA_028386065.3. Taxonomy (NCBI): domain Eukaryota; kingdom Viridiplantae; phylum Streptophyta; class Magnoliopsida; order Malpighiales; family Passifloraceae; genus Turnera; species Turnera subulata. Next base: position 91,406 of record JAKUCV010005231.1, read on the forward strand.
TCATACTAGGCCCATCATTTAATTTCCTGTCATTTATTTTAATTGGGGTAATTAATAAAGCCCCTGATTATTTATTTTAATTAAGTTTTTATTTATGTTATTTGAATGGGAGGCCCTTACAATTTCCAGAAGAAATCTATTATGGGTATTAAATGCGGACAGGAATTTACATGATAATAGTCTGAAAGACTAAACATAAGAGTCCAGCAGACTCAATAAAGAAAAATACAACGAAGATTCGAAGTCTTACCGTTCAAAAGATCCTGAAGATCCCTCAAAGAAAAATCGAAAATAAACATTATTACCACCAGAAGATGGTAATAATATGACCACCAGAAGGTGGATATTATACTTGCTACCCTGAAGGTGCAATTTATTTTATATTCAATTTATTTTATGTTCAGTTTCAATTATTACGCATTGCAATTTATTTTATTTTAAGTACTTTACAATTATTTCTTGTATTTTGTATTGTATAATGGCTCAATGCATTAGTCATGAAGACAATGCCAATTGACATCCACAGGGGGAGAATTATTTGTATATGTTTATATGTGTGGATGTCAATATAATATATGATATCTCGAAATGAGAAAAAGATTAACGCGCTCCAGAAGAGCATAAATTCGAATACGTTCCTGAAGAACGCATGTTTTAATATGATCTAGAAGATCATATACGCTCTGGAAGAGAATATACTCTTGAAGAGTACAAACACCCCCGGAAATAAAAGATATTATTATGGATCCCGAATTT
>JAKUCV010005231.1:99301-126553 GCA_028386065.3 Turnera subulata
GTTTGGGGATTTAAGTGATTAAGGCTGATTCAAAGAAAGGGAAGAGGAAATAGGTTGATGGTAGGCTGATTGCATGCTAAACTAAGGGCTTGCTTCACCGTCGCCGGCTCGCCGCCGTGAAGAGCGACGAATCGATGGGTGGGTGACTGGGTGTGGGTCTGGGTGTGAAGAGAAGAGAAGAGAGAATCGGGCGAGGGTGAGAGAGATGAAAAGAAGACTGAAGAGAATAGGGAAAATTAGGGATTTTTAGGGTTTTTTTAATGGGTTGGGTTTTTTTTACTGTTTTTTGGGTTTGGGTTTAATTCACGGGCTTGGGAGTTGGGGCTTGGGTTGATGACTTGATGTTGATGGGCTGAGGGGTGTCTGTATTGCCTTCGGTTCGGCAATACCGCAAACCGTCGGTATCAAAAGCCCAATACCGCTCGAGGCCGACTTCCTTAACGGCTCGGCATATCGGTGGGGGTGGCTGTAATACCATGCGAATTTCCGTACCGGTACCGACGGTATCGGTACGGTTAATTCGGTATGGTATTTTTGCTCAGCCCTAGGCTCAACGGCCAGCACCCCACCGTGTGGAAGGCCATATTTGGCCGCATCACAGTATGGGACTTGACTGGAAGCGCCGGGACTCGAACCCGAATCTTAGAGATGGCAGGTTGAAGGCCTTGCCACTGGGCCACCACCCCCGGTGGTATCAATGTTTCTAGTTTTATGTAGTTGTATATGTTATTTCACATTTATTGACTTATTTGTATGGTTTATTTATTATGGTTCTTAACTCGTGTTCATAGTTTCTTTTATATTATGAACTCTTTGTATTTGGCATTTTATCATCAATTATAGTCGAGTTTATTGTAATTTGGCAGTGTTATTAATGAATTTTTCTTACAAAAAAAAAAAGTTAACTTCTTACTAAACCACTGGGGTATTTACTTTTTAATGGGTTAAAAATGGCTTTGTAATTGGAAGAACTTGGACCAGATTAACATTGAGGAGAGGAGAGGACCCTTTCAAAAAAAAAAAAAAGAGCCCCAAGTCCCAAACCCATGATCATCTCTCTATTGGGTCAGGGCCTTCTTCATCCTCAACGTCTCACAATGGTGTTTCTAAACTCTATTGCCTACACAAAGCTGGTGCAATTCTCCGCCAAAACCAGGTCTTTAATCCATGGGAAACTCGCTCACTCTCACATGATAAGGACCTCCTTCAAGCCCTGCCTCTTCTTGCTCAACAATCTCCTGAATATGTACTGTAAATGCACCGACTTAGTCACTGCTCGCCACCTGTTCGATAGATTGCCTGAACGAACCATGATCTCGTATAATCTCCTGATTTCTGGGTATTCCGAGATGGGTTTTCACGAGAAGGCTATGGGGTTGTTTCGTATGGCGAGAAAGGACCGGCTAAAGCTTGATAAGTTTAGCTATGCCGGGGCGGTAGGCGTGTGTGCTCGTACTGGGGATTTTGAACTGGGCCGGGTGATTCATGGGATGGCTATTGTGAGCGGGATGAGTTGGAATGTGTTTCTGACCAATGTGTTTATTGATATGTACTGCAAGTGCGGGAGGGTTGATCAGGCGAGGCTGGTGTTTGAGCGTTCTCCCGAGTTGGATACTGTTTCTTGGAATTCATTGATTGGTGGGTATGTAAGGGTTGGTGCTTATGAGGAAATGTTGGAACTTTTGGCGAAAATGCATCGTTGTGGATTGAGTTTGACTACGTACACACTTGGAAGTGTCTTAAAAGGTTGTTGTGCATGGGTTGATAGTTTGCTGGACTGTGGTAAAATGCTTCACGGCTACACGGTTAAAAATGGCTGGGATTTGGATGTCGTTGTTGCAACCTCTGTGCTTGATATGTATGCAAAAGCCGGGTTCTTGGATGATGCAAGGCGACTTTTCAGAATGGTTCCTGACCAAAATGTTGTCATGTACAATGCCATGATTGATGGATGCGTCCAAACCGAGGATATTAGTACCGAATGTGCGAATGAAGCATTTGGCCTTTTTTCTCAGATGCAGAGGCAGGGACTAGAGCCCTCAGATTTTACATTCTCAAGCATAATCAAAATTTGCAGTAACGTTGAAGCTTTTGAATATGGAAAACAGGTCCACGCACAAATATGCAAGAGAGATTTCCAAGCTGATGAGTTTATTGGGAGTGCACTTGTTGAATTGTACTCTTCTATGGGCTCGGTTGATGATGGCTTGAAATGTTTTCATTCGACTTCCAAAATTGATATTGTCTTATGGACTGCTATGATAGCTGGACATGCACATAACGGACAGTTTGAGAAGGCAATGGCTCTGTTCTATGAACTCCTGGCATCTGGAAGGAAACCAGATGAGTTCATAATATCAACTATCTTGGGTTGTTGTGCAGATTTGGCCGCTGAACAGTCTGGTGTGCAGGTCCACGGATATGCTATTAAGAGTGGCATCTGGAACTTTACTATAGTTCAAACTTCACTGGTTTGCTTGTATGCAAAGGCTGGAAACTTAGATTCTGCAAAGATGATATTTGAAGAGACCCAAGTTCCTGATGTTGCATCCTGGTCCGTCATGATATGCAGCAATGCACAACATGGACGTGTAAGAGATGCCTTGGATCTCCTTGAGTTGATGAAGGGTCATGAAATCACACCCAACCATATCACATTCATCGGTGCTCTAACTGCTTGTAGCCATGGAGGACTAGTTGAAGAAGGATTGGAGTAAGTTAGCTTTTTTCCAAGTTATTTTCTTCCATACTGTTTATAAGAAAATCAGTAGGTAGTAATTTAGCAACGGAAAATCGGTCACTTAAGAAATACTTGTATGCACAATAAGGAAACTTCCCGGTTCATAAACATCTTCTTTTGAGATTTAAAGTTGATTTGCAACTTCTTTCTAAGACCTAATATTTTCATAAATAGAAAGTCGAGTCATGCTTCCTACATTTAAAGAGCATAATTTTTTGCATCAAATCCTTGAGCATAAGACATAAATATCCAGAGTTACTTTAAGTAATGGCCAGTTTGCAACAAATAAATAACGTGTGCGCGAATGTGGCTGTTGAATAAGGATGCCATGGCAGGCATGTGTCAGCACTACAAACAATCTAGTAGTTGATCAGGATGTTGGTGAAGATGGTATCTTACCTAGAGAAGGTTTTCCATATAAAGTGATTTGGCTTATTCTAAAGGAGTTTAAGAGGTAATAGGAAAGAGGGAAAATATTGAGGTTCTAACTGACCCAAAAAGAAAAAAGGTAGAACAAAGAAGAAAATTTCCTGGAAACTAAGACAGGACAGGAGTGCTACAAATTATGGACGAACTTGGCATGGCAGAGCTAAAATGGATACGACAAATCCTAGTAGTTGGTGTTATTTAGCATAGGATTGAGTTGATGGTGAGTCCATGTTTAGAATTTGTTCGTCTACTTTAGAACTGTATTCTTCAAGTATATTCCTTTTAGTTACATACTTTAGATGATTGATTGAGTGGTTTCATTTTTCTTGCTGATGACAGACATTTTGAAAGAATGAAGAAAGATTACGGCATAACACCTAATGTGAAGCACTACGCATGTGTTGTTGACCTTCTTAGTCGTGCTGGAAGGCTTACAGATGCTGAAGATTTTATTCTCAACTCATGTTTTAAAAGTAATCCAGTTATGTGGCGATCCCTCTTGAGTGCTTGTAGGGTTCATGGGGACACTGCTATCGCAAAGCGTGTTGCAGAGAGAGTAATTGAGCTTGAACCTGAGGCAGCTTCATCCTATATTCTTCTACGCAACATCTGCAATGTCACTGGAACAGGACATCCTGCTACTAAAATTAGGGAGTTAATGGAAGTTCGAGGAGTTAAGAAGGAACCTGGACTAAGTTGGATCTAGGTACGGAACAAATGCATTCTTCTGTTCCCGGATGGATCTCACCCTATTATTCATATAATTCATAATAGATTAAAGAAATTCTTTGAAGATAAAGCAAATCGGTTATGTTTATAAGAGACTTATTTGCAGTGCTTTGGAAGCAGGAGTCAAAGGAAGCTCAGTGGTGAACCACCATAGTGAAAAGCTTGCTGTGACTTTTATATTGGCCTGCCAGCATCTTCTAAACTGAAGGTGATGAATTTGATGGTCCACCGTGATTGTCATACAAATATGAAGCTCAGAAGTCAAGGTAATTAATCCTATTTGTTTCCATAATTTCGGAGAAGGTTCTTATTTTTTCAGATATCTCTCGTACTGAGTGAATTATGATATTTGGGTGATTTCTAATATTGATGGAACATAAAGAATGAATTAAAAATACTAGGAGAATAAGAATGATCTGCAGTCCTGCTAAGTCGGGGTGGCATTTATTAAAATACTGACGTGTGAACCCCTCTGGTGCAGATGAATGAAGTGTAGATAATGATTGCCATGTTGAAAAATTTCAGTGCCTTCATTGCGTCCTAGTGATTAAGTTGGTCCAGTATCTATGATGATCCAGTTATAGTATATTTCTTTTTCTGATATATGAACCTAGTGGAAAATGCTTGGTTTCTCATATGTTTCTTCAAGTAGAAGATGTTTAATAATGGAACTTAACCAAAATATGGAACATTTTGCCTTCTGCCAGCACCACAGGTGGATGGCATTTGGTTGACATCATTTGCTGAAAATTGTTTTGGTATATATGTGTATATATAATTTTGATCTGTTTTAACTTGTGCAATTTGAAAGCTGAGTCCCAGTTGATCTAATCATGATTTTGGGTTTATCAGAGCAACTGATATTTACTCTTTTATCTTGTCTGGGCTAATACCTGAAAGGCATAAGAAACATCTGCAAAGTCAGACTAACAGTGAAGTGCCTAGCTCCATCCTCTCCTTCCAGGATAACGTCTTAAATGATTGAAATTGAGGATACTTTAGATTATCAATCCTGGCTGGGGAGCTTGCAGGTATGACAGTTACATTGCCCCATTTTGCTTGAAGTACGGCAAGTTGAGCTTTAATTTGCCGCAGCACTAACTTCTGTCTTTGCAGGGATAATTGTAACACCACCACCACATGTTTATTTACCTAAACATGGATAATTTTACCTGATTATTCAGGTTAATAGTTCACTACATTAAAATTTAAACCTAAACTAGATGATAATTGGTAAAGTGCTGAGCTTCTTGCTTGTAGCTTATGGGTTTCTTGCAAAGCAAGAAGGGTGAGGTCTCGAGTTCAAGTCCCACCTTCAACATTGACTTGTCTCAAAAAGTGCTGAGCTTCTTATGTGAGAATGTGCTATTTTCAGCATTTTCTTACAAATTTTGTTAACTAGAACTGGACGCACAAGTTACTAGCAAGGAAAAGCTTCACTTACATAATTTATCCTTGAATAAATCTCATTACACCTGTTTAAATTTTGTCCCTTTGGCGCCAATTATGTGGTTTAGTTCACCTGTAAGTTTAAATCCTGCAATGTTTAGGATAACGAGTGTAAGGTGGTCTTGTTTACACCAACCGAACTTTTAACCCACTCTACACATATGTATCAAATACTAGGCTTAGAGAGGCCGAGTTGTTGGTGTTAGGTATGCATGGACCCACATTCCGGCTTCATCAAGTTTGGTAGGAGATTAATATTATGCCAAATATAGAAGGTTCCTATTTAGGTTGATGCACAAATCAGCGTCACACGCATTTCGTATTATCCAAATAAAGATTTATACAATAAACATAATAAATGGTGAAAATTATTCCCTTAGCCGTCATATTTAGTCGTGTACCATATTTCATCTATAAAAATGCTACAGCTGACGGTATTTCTTTTTTCCACACCCCACTGTTGAGGTGATATGAGACAACAATTACCATTTACACTTTTCTACAGTTGGAAATCTGTCTATGAAAAAGTTGAGTTGGCCATCCGCATATGTCAGTTTATTTTACAATTATATAACCCTACATGCTGCTATGCAGCCTATGCTTATCTTATATTGTCTCTAAGTCATTCACGATTCTGCAAGTATTGCACAAAGCGTAACCCTGTTTTACCCTCTTCTTCTATGGGTCGGAGCAGAGTGATGTATGAATTGATTTCCAACGAAACTGTTCGCAGAGCAACTTTCAGAAAGAGCAAAGCCAGTTTGCTCAAGAAACTAGAAGAGCTCACAACTCTGTGTGGGGTTCTTGGATGTTCAGTTATTTTCAGTCCCTATGATGGTCAACCAGAAGTGTGGCCTTCTCCCACAGAGGCCTGTGCTGTGCTTGAAGAGTTTGGGAATTCTCCTGCAATTAGACAAACAAGATACATGATGGACCAAGAAATGGTCCTTCGTAGAAATATATGTCAGGTGAAGAAGGAGCTGGAGAAGCAAAGGAGGAGTAACCGAAGCCTTGAATTGGATCTAATCTTGGCCGAGCACATGACAGGTAAAGATGTCCTGGAATTGAACCGTCTTAAACATCTGGATGACATAATTCATTTAGTGAAGGAAAATAGTAGATCCATCACTGCCAAGATTGAGTGTGCTGAGGATGGAAATACCCAACTGCCAAAGGTTTACAAAAGGCGTCGTTCTAAGAAGATGAGGGTCAAGAATTTGGCAGGTGCCTCTTCTAGCATATAGTCTTCAAGTGCGAGAATTATGCATTGGTTTTAGATTATGTTGTGTTTTTCTCCACATTGAATTACTGTCTGTTGAAATTAGTACCTCCTTTTACTGTCACCTGAATAAATGTATCCCATCAGCATTACATCTTTCTATACTTGAGGAATTCTTAGTGTTTGGTTTTCTGTTTCTCTCTGAAACTTTCATCTCCAATCCTGAACTTGATTCTGAGACTATGATTCATAGATGCCAGTGTCAATAACATAAATTTATAAGATGCAAACATTATCCAATAGTGGCACTTCTCCGCCCAGAAAGCTTCTTTCTATTTCTGTTATCTCTTCAATTTGCTCTTTTGGATGTGGAATTAATGCATTCTTCTAGGCTTATATGCACCGAACTCTGCATCCTTATGCAGTCAACTATATTGTTTTTTGCTACTACTCCTTGCTAATACAGGGCCTCAAATTTGTTCTTGCTTGAGCATCATTCTCTCTGTGGAGCAAGTCTCTAGATTATAGGCAATGCCGACTTCAAGCCTGCTGATGATCTGAATGATCAAAAACTCGAAGGTAAGTGTTGTCTATATATAAAGCATATGTGCTCCTGTGAAAGGAGGCAACACTGCCAGTAGGGAAAATCAAGATCCCGAAACAACAAACCAGCAATTTTAGCATTTAACACCTCATCCATGCCTTTGTCACTGCATAAGCGTCTACCTGCATCCTCCCAAGATAACAATAGGAGTAGGATTTTGTTTCGAAATATGACTCAAGATCTATAGCCACTTTGCTGGGGGTGCTTGCAGGTAGCTATATTGACCCCATGTAGGTTTCATAGAGTAAAATTGAGGAACTTAATTTACTGCTCCAACCGTACCCAGGTTTCCTCCAATGCAGGATTGAACCACCAAATTTGAGTAATTTGTGAAGCTCATCCCAGAGAAAATCAAAGAGACATCATTCTGTTGGACTGACTGGAATTGCAAGGAGCTGAATTGAGTACTCAAACCTATGAGAAGTGGCAAATGCACTCATATCATTAATCACATGACACTAGTACTGTTGAATTGCAAAACCATATCTTTCTGTTCTTAGTATACAAGAAGAAATCCATAGACAATACATGGAGCTTGGAACTAATTCAATGGAGAACAGATATCAACTTGTTTTATACAAAAAGAGTGTTTCAATTGCTTACCGGATTAATGATCTATCCTGTCATGATGGGCTACTTAGGCCCACCGATTTTCTTTTTCTTTATTGCTAATTAAGCCAGCCACAACTCTTCCATTTATGTTCATTGCAATGCCCAAAAATCGCAATTAGCTACCAGTTTTCAAAAATTTCCAAATTCTCTTATGCAAAAAATGGAAAACCCTAAAACAACCAAACTAAACGGAGGAGATGACAGACTCAGCGACCTACCGGACGACGTCATCCACCGCATCATCTCCTTCCTCGACGACGCCAGATTCGCCGCCAGAACCTCCGTCCTCTCCAAGAGATGGAAGGATCTCTGGACATCCCTCCCCGATCTCATCTTCAACACCGTACACTACAAGCACTTCACCTCCTCCGAGAACTTCCTCCTCTACGCCTTACTCCGCCGCGACCAAGACGGCGAGGTACACAGCTTCGCCTGGTCCGTCTTACCCCTCGAAGAAGGAGAAGAAGAAGCAGCATCACCATCAACAACAACTCATATAAATGAAGTATCGGTACGAGACTGGGCCACCACCTACGCCGTCGGTCACCTCAACCTCAATCACGGCTCCCCTATCTATCAGCCGGTGCCGTGGCCCTTACTGGCCAATTTCTGTACCATGAAAACCCTAACCCTAATCGGAATCAATGTGTCGAATCTGACGTCGGCTCGCTTGGATGCGGTCACGACTTTGCGACTTGAGGACTGTTCCTTCCAGGCTTACTTGAGTGTCACGGAAACCAATTTCCCCAATTTATCCAACTTGTACTTCCTTGGAATTCGAGTATATTCTGATGGTTATTTGGAAATATCGGGGACCAAGCTTGTCTGTCTTGAGATGGAAGCAGTGGTCTGTGAAACATTGAAGATTTGTGCACCAAACCTTAAGTCTTTCAAGTTCACTGAAAAGGCTTCCTCGGTTCAATTGAGTGATTTCATTGAGCTTGATCGTCCATCCTTACAAAGTGCCCAAGTGTCACTTCGCAAATCTCCAGATGATTATGATTATAGAGAAGATACAGAAAGGTTTCTTAAGCTTTTGAATGGGATTCGTAATGCTTCCTCCCAGACAGTTTCCGCTCCTCCATCTGAGGTGATCGATTCTAAATGCACCTTTACTTTTGATTAATTCCTTGCAAGCCCTTTTTATTTTTCTTAATTTTGGGTTTTGTTCTTCATTCTTCATGAGATTATCATATTGTATTGATCCTATATATGGTGTTTGTTGTAAATGCTTGCTAATCATGACCAAAGGACTTGGAACTTGCGTTATTTCCTTCTGTCATTTGATTCTCATCTGAGTGAATTTGAGATTGTTACTCGGTGGTAATGGTCCTGAAGACAATGCTAATTTGCTTTTATGACAGAGAATTCTAACTCTTGAAGAGCTTTTATGCATGTGGGAGTCGTAATGCAAACTAAGCAGGACTCCTCTCGCACGTCAGGTATGCTTTGTTCTCAATTTTGCTACCTCCTTAAATATCCTGAATCCAAGCAGTTAAGAACTCTGCATTTCCGTTAGATATAATAGTTTGCTATATTTTGATGGGAGCTTGTTTGCCTTTGATTTGAAGCTTTGATGGGCTTTGAACAAGGCTGGCTTATTGAAGCATCAAACTTCTTCCTTCGGCAACTTAAAGTCATTGAAATTGCTGGTCCATCCATATGAAGGTCACCTCAGGATACCTGAAGAAATAAAGACTCAATTAGTGGCACTCGTTATCCGGAAAATGCAGATACCGCTGTTGATTCCAACTGAAATATACAAGACTTGAGGATGAAACTGTTGAAATGAACTTGATGTGTTCGTTTAGGTACATTGTGGTTGCCTTTCTGTATATGTTTTGATATTTATGGAACTTTGGATTTACTTTTCTTGGAAAGGCTATGGATAGAGGTTCTTGATCAAGCCAATTTATTCTTATTGCTGCTTTGGTTGGTAACTTACCCCGACGTCTAGTCCTTCCTTTTGACATTTCATTTGCTGTATATGTTTGCATAATCGCTAATTATGACCAAGACTACGAATATTGATTGTTCCTTCTGTCATGTGATCCTCATCTCAATGAATTTGAAGTCGTTACTCACTGGTAATGGTCCTGGAGACAGTGGATCTACCTGCAATCATATGCTTTTTTGTTTGGCCTCTGCTTGTAGTCGCTTGGTGAAGAGCAATCTAAGTAGAATGAAATAAGGAACTAATGGGCCATATTGCCTTACATACTTGAGCTTGGTTATAATTCTGCTTGCCAATTTACTCAGGTCCTACTTATTCCAGTTTTCATGTTATGTACGTTGTAGGCTTGCCGATGATTAACCAAAATTGATGGTTACTAGACTTCCAATTGCACAAAAGCTTAGTCTTATATGTCCTGTGACTGATGCCTGTGGCTACTTGTTTCATTAGGTGCCTTTTCACTGATTTTAATATCTACGTTGATTAATTGGTTAGCCCTTCACTGTAGTAAATTTCCTCTTGACTCATGTCAATCTCAAGCATGTATTGCAGAGTTGTTAGTTTTTTTGGGTTTCACATCTTTGGTTCAGCGCTGAGATTATTTCCTCAATGATTTTTAAATTTTCTCTATGTTTTCTTTGTAAAATTATGCACTTGATGACCATACATTATGATTTGGGAATATGGTAATTAAAGTACTTGATTTTCAAGCTTTTCGTTTTCTCTTCATTCTGTAAGTCATTTGCTGCATTTTCTATAATCGAGGTGTTAACAATTAGTACTGCAAGATTGAACTCAAGTGGGAAGTTGAAATATGATAAGATTAAATTGAGAATTTGATTGTCAACACGAGGTTGGTTTAAGTGGTTCGGCACTTTGTGCTCTTTAAGCAAGGTCTCAAGTTCGAGTCTTGAAAATACAGAAAATAAGTGTTGGAAAACTTTACCTTTCATGACCCGAACTTATTATCTTCACATGTGGATCTCAATAATTGCACCAGTGGGAAGTATGAACAATTCCAGATTCCTGAATAAATGAATCACAGGGCAAAGCAACAAATTGAAGATCGCGCAATATGCGTACCGAAGCCTGTTTTGTATTGTATCAACAAAAAGGCCCTATGGGATGGGAAATACTGCACCTGGTGATCGAAGAACTGCAAAGCAGACTCTGGTGCAGGAACTCATCTTTTTTTCCATCACCATTGGTCTGCAATAGAATCAAATCACAAGGGGACTGCACCGCATTTATTCAACAGCCAATTAGCTACATTTGGAAACATGGCAAGATAAGGATTATACAGGAAAAAAAAGGAAACAAAATGTTATCTTAGGATAATTAATCCTTTTTAAGTTACTATGTTTTGAGCCGCGCCCACACTGCCGCCATCTGTCAAACATAATTAGAAACTGACCAAAAATAGGTGGTTTCCTTACAATGAGGACAGGCAAAATAGCCACCACACCCACTTAACGTTATCTAATAAGATAGTGCATTTTCCATATTAGATAGTGAAAGCATATCCGTGGCTGTCATATGCAATTTCATACCCCTAATATCGTATATAATAATGCCACTGCTAACAGTATTCCTTTTTATGCTCTTCACTGCTGTGAGGCCTCTAACTTAACTATCATTTACTGTTGTCTCCATTTAGAAACCTCTTACTGGGAAAGTTATATGAGTTGTTAAGGCCACAATATCACATTATTTTACTGCTATATATATCCATAGAAAGTTTCTATGATTATCTTATGCCACCCTCCTAGTCATTCATAATTTCTGCAACATTTTTTTGCAAAAGGGTAATCCTGTGTTTCACCCCCACTGCATCTGGGTCTAATGGGAAGGAGCAGGGTGGTGTACGAACTGATCCCGAACGAATCTGTTCGCAGAGCAACGTTCCGGAAAAGGAGAGCTGGGTTGCTCAAGAAACTGGAAGAGCTGACAACTCTGTGTGGGGTGATGGCATGTGCAGTCATTTTCAGTGCCTATGATGATCAGCCTCAGGCTTGGCCTTCCTCTTCAGAAGCCAGTGATGTTATTGAAGAGTTCAACAACTCGCCTGCCAATAGGCAGAAGAGGTACATGATGGACCAGGAAATGCTGCTGAGCAGGAACATATCCAAGGTGAAGTTAGACCTGGAGAAGCAAAGGTGGAGTAACCAAAGCAAGGAATTGGATTGGGTGCTGGCCCAGTACATGGCAGGTAACGAATATCTCCCCGATGTGAGTTGTTTTAAGAACCCTGAAGACTTGATTCATCTGGTGAAGGAAAACATCAGCTCCATCGATGACAAGATTGATGCTGCTATAAAAAGGAATGCAAATTGATATATGATCAATAGTTCAACAGAAGTTGTAATTGCCGAGAACAATGGGAAAGTACACATTGGTTCTTAGGGTATAAAGCAAGTAGTTGCTTTTATACCTTCATTAAACTACTATTTCTGTTGGTGTTATTCCATTATTGAGTGTGACATGAATAAATATGTTCCTTAGTCCCTATAATATGTATGAGTGGTGTTCTTTTATTTTGGTGAAAAGAGACGCGCCTAGTTCAGCGGCGAACCACCTTGTTCAACGAGATCTTACAGTAGTATATACATATTATCCGCCAAGAGGGACGGTCAGCCAATGTATCATAGGTGTTTTATTTTGATTGAAATGGAAAATATTTTATCTAGGGAATGTTATAGCAAAAGTGTTCCATAAAATAAAAACATCAATCACGAAAGGGTTACGCAATCTGAAGAGAGATTCACTGTATATCACAATAACAACTCACAACTTGCTATACTTTGTGGTAGAAGATCTTAGACTGAAAAAAAAAACTAATCTCAACGGATACTTTATTCAACACCAAAAATATATTTTTGGTATTTGTTGCCCTAAAAGCGTTTGTGCAACCAAAACAACTCTGTTTTTCTTGCCAAACCCAGAATCGACAGTGATCCCAAGAGGATGGTGTTGCAGATGCCTTTTGTTGAGCTTAAAATAAACAAAGATCGAAACTTTAAAGGAAAAATAGGAACTTTGGTGGAAAATGTGACTTCTTTAGATTAGTAGAAGAGTGTACAGGTTGATAATGACGATCCTCAACCTTACATGCTTGAGCGTAGGTAGTAAAAATATGCAAAAGTGATGCCACCGATTACCCGCCAAGAGGGGCGGTCAGCTGGTGTATCAGTGGTCTTATTTTGATTGAAATGGAAAATGTTTTATCTAGGGAATGTTATAAAAAAAGTGTTCCATAAAATAAAAACATCAATCACGAAAGGGTTACGCAATCTAAAGAGAGATTCACCGTATATCACAATAACAACTCACAACTTGCTATACTTTGTGGTAGAAGAACTTAGACTGAAAAAAAAAAACTAATCTCGATGGATACTTTATTCAACACCAAAAATATATTTTTGGTATTTGTTGCCCTAAAAGTGTTTGTGCAGCCAAAGCAACTCTGTTTTTCTTGCAAAACCCAGAATCGAGAGTGATCCCAAGAGGACGGTGTTGCAGATGCCTTTTGTTGAGCTTAAAATAAACAAAGATCGAAACTTTAAAGGAAAAATAGGAACTTTGGTGGAAAAGGTGACTTCTTTCGATTAGTAGAAGAGTGTACATGTTGATAATGACTATTAGTAGAAGAGTGTACATGTCGATAATGACGATCCTCAACCTTACATGGTTGGCTGCAGGTAGTAGAAACATGCAAAAGTGATGCCACCGATTACCCGCCAAGAGGGGCGGTCAGCAGGTGTATCAGTGGTGTTTTATTTTGATTGAAATGGAAAGTGTTTTATCTAGGGAATGTTATAGCAACAGTGTTCCATAAAATAAAAACATCAATCACAAAAGGGTTACGCAATCTAAAGAGAGATTCACCGTATATCACAATAACAACTCACAACTTGCTATACTTTGCGGTAGAAGATCTTAGACTGAAAAAAAACTAATCTCAGTGGATACTTTATTCAACACCAAAAATATATTTTTGGTATTTGTTGCCCTAAAAGCATTTGTGCAGCCAAAGCAACTCTATTTTTCTTGCCAAACCCAAAATTGAGAGTGATCCCAAGAGGACGGTGTTGCAAATGCCTTTTGTTGAGCTTAAAATAAACAAAGATCGAAACTTTAAAGGAAAAATAGGAATTTTGGTAGAAAATGTGACTTCTTTCGATTAGTAGAAGAGTGTACAGGTTGATAATGACGATCCTCAACCTTTGGCCGCAGGTAGTAGAAACATGCAAAAGTGATGCACCGACGTGGTGCTTCAATTAGGGAGTGATCCTGACCGACGCGTGCGAATAAGTGAGGAAAACCTTCATTAAATTACTATTTCTGTTGGTGCTATTCCATTATTCAGTGTGACATGAATAAATATGTTCCTTAGTCTCTATAATATGTATGAGTGGTGTTTTTTATTTTGGTGAAAAAAGTTTTAAGTTGAGGAGAGACGCCCCAGTTCAGCTAGTGTATCAGTGGTGTTTCAGTTCAGCGGCAAACCACCGATTACCCGCCTAAAGGGGCGGTCAGCCGATGTATCAGTGGTGTTTTATTGATTGAAATGGAAAATGTTTTATCTAAGGAATGTTATAGCAAAAGTTTTCTATAAAATAAAAACATCAATCACGAAAGGGTTACGCATTCTAAAGAGAGATTCACTGTATATCACAAAATAACAACTCACAAATTGCTATACTTTGTGGTAGAAGATCTTAGACTGGAAAAAAAAACTATTCTCAATGGAAACTTTATTCAACACAAAAAAAAATGTTTTTGGTATTTGTTGCCCTAAAAGTGTTTGTACAGCCAAAGCACCAAAGCAACTACGTTTTTCTTGCCAACCCCATAATCGAGAGTAATCCCAAGAGGACGAGATTCATTCTATATGACAAAATAACAACTCACAACTTGCTATACTTTGTAGAAGATCTTAGACCAGAAAAAACCTAATCTCGGTGGATACTTTATTCAACACAAAAAATATACTTTTGGTATTTGTTGCCCTAAAAGCGTTTGTGCAACCAAAGCAACTCCGTTTTTCTTGACAAACACACAATCGAGAGTGATCCTAAGAGGACGGTGTTGCAGAAGCCTTTTATTTAGCTTAAAATAAACAAAGATCGAAACTTTAAAGGAAAAATAGGAACTTTGGTAAAAAAATGTGACTTCTTTCGATTAGTAGAAGAGTGTACAGGTTGATAATGACGATCCTCAACCTTACATGCTTGGCCGCAGAAAGTAGAAATACCAGCCTCGGAGTATTGGCTGTGGTGCTTCAATTAGGGGGCAATCTCACCAAATCCAGGTATTGTTACATCACATCCCTCAGCCCACACCTCTTGGGTTTAATCCTTTACCATGCTGCAGCACTAGGGATTCGAACTCGGGACGTGATGCTTTTTATCCCCCTCAAGGAGAGCACCTTCACCAACTCATCTGCAGATGAATTGGTGAAGGTGCTCTCCTTGAGGGGGATAAAAAGCATCACGTCCAAGGAGAGCACCTTCACCAACTCATCTGCAGATGAGTTGGTGAAGGTGCTCTCCTTGAGGGGGATAAAAAGCATCACGTCCCGAGTTCGAATCCCTAGTGCTGCAGCATGGTAAAGGATTAAACCCAAGAGGTGTGGGCTGAGGGATGTGATGTAACAATACCTGAATATGGTGGGTCCCTCGGGGAGAGGGCCTTCACACAATCCTTGCCGATGGGTGTGAATAAGTGAGGAAAACGTATGCTAAACTACTTCTATAGGTGTAAGAGAATGAGAGAGTACAAATAAAAGGTTAAGGGAGGAGAGAATAAAAGTAAAGTAAGTAAATAT
Source organism: Turnera subulata (assembly GCA_028386065.3). NCBI lineage: Eukaryota > Viridiplantae > Streptophyta > Magnoliopsida > Malpighiales > Passifloraceae > Turnera > Turnera subulata. The sequence goes on from JAKUCV010005231.1 coordinate 114,865, forward strand.
GCGTGTGTCTGAGTAATTGTGTATGTGTATCATGCACATATGTTTCCTTTTATACTGCTCAAAGATGACAAAGTACGTCAACTCCAAACCCTAGTAACTTTAAACACCAAAGACAATAAATGGTATCGCTTTTGCATCCACATTACAACATGGCTCAAAGATGACAAGATCTATCGCTGTCACTTTGGCACACAAAGTTGTGTGTGCATAGCGCAGCTATCCGTTAGCTCAAAATTTGCGCTCATGCAACTTATTTATTTGTCTAAGTCCCATGTGAAGCAAGCTAATCGTATCCCTTTACGTGCTTTGTCCACGGCCTCGAGCTCTGGTTGAAAGCCTCATCGACCATCCTCCAACTCGCAGACTAGGGGCAGATCTGGAGAAGGGGAGGACAAACAAGGCCGAACACTCACCCCTCCTCCCCACTTGGTGGTAGATTGTGTCTTACCTGAGACATATCAAACTTGAGTTCGATACTCAAGTTTCACTTTTTCCATACTTTTTTTTGTGAATTTCCCTTATTTATGCTAATTTGTATAGTTTTGGCCCCTTAATAGAAATTCCTCGATCCATCAGTCAGCCTGTAGCTCTCAAAATTTGTTGATCAGATACCAACCTCTAGTCTTGGCCTTTAAACTTCGTCGACCAACTCTCTCACATATAGTGACCAATAAACTCAGTCAACCAGCTGTCTCCCAGGCCTAACCGCTGCACTCCATTAGCCAGCCCTATCTCTGATTATGGCTTGAAAAACCCATTAGTCCTTTCTTAAACTATGGCTCATTTCCTGAGATACCTTTATCCTTTGTAGGGTTTTAGGGTGTGTTTGGGAGAGTTTTGTATTTTTGATTCTCTAAGAAGTGTTTTGAAAATTGAGGATAGAGGTTTTCAGTGTTGGAAACTTTAAAAATTCACTTTGATAAGTTGTTTTTCCTCTTGCTTTTATTCACCAAAATGTCACAAATGAAAGTGGTTTTTAAATATTATAATTATACCACTGTCTCTTTTATTTACAAAAGTGTCATTAATAAAAGTTCAAATAGAACATCTACCTCCCAAAAATAAAAGTGTCATTAATGAAAGTTCAAATAGAACATCTACCTCCCAAAACGAATAATGGGTTGTAGCTTTTGGACTTTCATGGTGGAATTGTTTCCTTGCATATAAATGAATGATTGACTGGGCTGTAACTAAGCGTCGTGGACAGGCCCACAATGACGAGGGATTGAAATTTTCTCATCTAAAAGCACTTCTATGTGGTTCCACCAATAAGTAAATCGCATAAATTCCATTAAAAAAAAAAAGCACAATAAAATCGTATACTTAGGAACTCCTGTGTACCCTAAAAATTATACGCAAATCCCCATTTTCAGTGTATGCTGAAAATCCCATTGAAATATTCTACAATTCTAACTTTGTGTATGCTAAAAATCACATTTTTATTTTTACCAAAAAAAAATAATCTTTTTGTATGTACTGGAAGTCCTATTGAAAATCCCATTGGAAAACCCATTGGAAGACCATCCATTTGTGTATGCTGAAAATTCCATTGAAATTCCCATTAAAAATCCCATTGAAAGACCTGTTAGAGACCTATTAGAAGACTCGCCCATTGAAAGACCCTTTAAAAATCCCATTGAAAGACCCATTAGAATACTCGCCCACTAGAAGACTCGCCCAACCCACCTAGCGACTTGAATCGAATTCGAAACAATCATGGCAATTAGCAAGGCATGTCGTGCATCTTAGTACACGATGAGAGGATGGTTTGCAAGTAGCAAGTTCATTGATTGTTGTAAAGCATCATTACACTAACACAACCTACACTCCAAGATTGTGGCTCTGATAGAATATCCAGACTAAATTTAAAACCAAAATGAGAAAAAAGCCACAACATCGATTTTACATCATATATAAACCAAACAAGTCATACATTTCTGTACATTACATGTATAGATGTACATCACGAAAGTTATTTAGTACTTTCCCTCCCAGCCGAAAACCCAACCAACCCCAAGGACCAAAAAGGAGCACCAAAATGGTGGCAAGCAAAGATCAGCAAGTATCATGAACCTGAAGGCGGTGACCCAAGTGGACAAGGTGCCAAGTAAGAGCCATGAGGGTCAGTATATTGAGAAAAGAGGAGTACGAATTAAGGGTCTTGAGCCTTTCATTTATCTTTGCATATTTTGATCTGGTTAACTCTTGCTCTCGGTCCTCCGGCTTATCTGCAGTGACTGTAGTAGTACCAGGAGCTTCACCTTCGGTTGTGGTCCTCGTATCCGCCGTGGCTGGAGGATCTACCACTGGCCGCCGCCGCCGCTCCTCCGCCCTGCCTGGTTGGTCATCGGTAACAAGACCCTCTCCACCTCTGCCTTCTTCCTTCTCAATCTTCATCCTCTCAATCATAGTCTACACAAGAGTTATGTAAGGTCAAAAGTTAAATCAACCTTGCATATTAATTTACACCTCAATATTGAACAAGAAAAAGGCAATTGAGATAGTACCTTGGTTGCTAAAGGTTCCAAATAGAGCATATTGACCAAGACCGCTGCAATGGCCGCCAGAAGATTAAAAGCCTGCAATATCTCAGGTGTGTGCCTAAAAACCAACTTTCTTTGCCCCACCAAGTGAGCAAGCAGAGCCAATCCAATACTATAAGCCATGACATTAAAATACACAGGATATATCTTGCTTTGCACCAATCCAAACTGCTGCTTAGGCAAGGCTCTAGCCAGGACATAACTCGAAACAAACGTGATCCACAGACAAGTCCCATAAGCAGTAGCAAAACCCAGCAAATTGACCACACCCAGGAAAGTTTCCCTAGCCTCGGGCGAAGTCACATACCTCACTGCACGATTGAAACTCCTACTAAACCTGTTCTTGGCCTGTTCTTTTGCTTCTTTCGCGGACTCCGCAACTCTTCCCTTTGCTTCCTCGACTTTCTCATACATTTCTGAGGACACATCCTTGCCTTTGTCAGCCACGGATTTCACCGTCTCTTTTGCCTTGAGCTTTGCACTTTCTTTGACATCATGAGCTTTAGGAGCCACAGTCTCCTTCACTCTCTCATACGCATCTTCCACCTTCTCTCTCACTCCATGAACTCCTTCCTTGACTTTCTCCTGCGCCTCCCTAACCATCTCCCCTTCCTGTTCCACCACTTCATGTGCCTTCCCAGAAGCCTTATCTCTAGCCTTACTAATAGCCTTAGCTATCCTGTGAGTGCATCTTCCAAACGCATCGCATATGAGCTCCCTAGGAGTATGCTTCTCCCCATGTGGTTTTCTTTCCTCTTCTACTTGTTCTTGATCATCACCATCACCGCCACTAGAAATCCCTTGGCCAAGATTTGGAAGCACACGTGAGGCTTCTTTAACCTTCTCTGTCACAGTCTCCACCACGCCTGCAGGCTTCGCCTTCAACGTCGCTTCCTGTGGCTGCTCCGGCGAGATGGAGACTTTGGTGTTGTGGTGCCCATCTTGGTCATAAGTCTCCACCACTATCACTCTGTGCCCTTCTTTCTCTATAACATCCTCTACTTGCTGTTTCCCTGTTGGGCTTGGAGACCAAACTTCTGCCACAAACAGCGACGTTAATACAAGACATAAGGCCAACAGATTGGTCATTCTTTCTTAATTTCTTTCTTTGGTTCTTGTTTTCCTCACGTCTGCTGCAGCTTTCTTTCTGTGGTTATGTGAAAGGCTTTCAAGTTTTCTTAATAGGATCGGTTATATATCCATCAGGTTCTTTCATGGATGAACATTTGGATTTGAGAATGTTTCTGTGCATGCTAGGTGGAGATCATGAGCTAGGCCATGTAGCATTCTGTTGATGAGTGGGCGACACGTGTAGCATTTGCTGTCTTGCGTGTCTGTTTTGCAGAGTCTTCTTGTCCGAAAAGATTTTAAAGTTTCTTTTAAAGTTGCAGACAGTTCTGGTTCTTTCTCATTAGTCAAAGAAAATTTCAGAGACAGCAGGGAATTGAACCTATCCAGAAAGGAAGAAGAAAATAGTGTTACTACGGACAACTTGTATAGATAATGTGATGATCAGTTATCTGCTTTAATTTAATATATAGATGTATCACCCCTTTTTTTTTTTTTCGCCGAGATGTATCACCCCATTACAATGATTATCTACAATTTATTGTATTTTTTGTAATTGTCTTTACAAAAAGCTTATGTATTTGTCCTACAATCTCAAATTTTCCTGTTATTACATATATAGATTCGTGCAATCTAAAAATTAAAAATATAACTAGAAAAAAAGCGTCTTCGAGGGATCTTCAGGTCAATTTATGACATAAGAAATACATATATGTATCACGCATCATCAGGTACAAAATTTTATAATATTCTCATGTCAATTTCTCTCACAATGCTATATATCCACCAAAAAAACACAAACAAATAAAAATAGTTAAAAGCAAATATATTTCTTATGAAAATATTTTTAAAACGTAACTCATTTTATGGACAATAAACCAGAATGTTGAACCCAGAAATTAGCTCTGGCCTGGACTGTCTCCCCACATCCTAAACTTTACTACACTAGAGAAAGAAAAAACCAGGCCTAGGTGCAGTCATCGTCCAATAATTCAGGACCAAATTTATCATTATCTCGAATCATCTAAGTTGGCAGGACGAACGTGAAAAAACCTCGAAATCTAAAGACTTATCATCACATGGTATTGGGAACTTTTAGGATATACAGTTATACATATTATCATCAGTCCAGAATATAATTAAACATTCCTTCAAACCGTTTTGAACATATGTATATCATGTATTAATTTGTGGGTACTGATAGTTATATTTGTTGGCTGGAAGTCTTGCTAGCTTTCTGGAGTGCAATACTCCTCCAGCGACCTTATAAATCTAGGGAAAAAGTTCTGCAACTCACATTATGTATTATGTAAAGATCACAATCTTCTCATGCTTCATAATTAGAAGATTACAAAGCAGTAATGAATGATAAAAAATTTCTAAGAAACTAAGACACGTCTTTATTTAAATCAATGAAGAGCATATATTCCCGATGAGCTTGTGCTTGAGATGAGGGCTGCATTATTGGATTCCCTTTGATCACAAAAAAGAGAAATGAGGGCTGGATTCTTCTTAATTTAATTCTTTTTTATTTTGAGAAACTTCTTAATTTATGATGTTGTATCTCAGACTTGATAAAGCTCTCCACATATCTTATAATAAATTTAAAAGAAAAAATGTAATTCTCCATACATAGCTTAATTTGTTGGTGCCATTAATTGACGCCTAAGGATGTATATATGGGCCGTTTCCGGACCCCTTTCGTTGACATATATAATTCAAGAAATTTTTATTGCCATAACCATGGTATATAAAACTTAAAAGGGAAGTTTATCTTAATTGACCCAAACAAAAGCAAGTTTATCCGCAGGAGAAACAATACCATAATAAGGTAGATGAGATAAAAATGCATTCGTCTTTTTGTAATGTTCAGGGCCACACGTAATTGATAGACAATATACAGTAACTCTACCTATGAGCATAGATGGTAATGCATTCCCTGGTGGTGTATTACATTACCCTATTCGTCCACCAATTGCTACACGGATTAAATATTTTCATATTTTCCCTAAAACAATCAAATTTATTGCACAATAACATCCATTCTGTCATATCTTCACTGGTTTTAAATTCCCTGGTTTTTGGTCCAAGTCATATCTTCATTGTTATTTTTTTCTTTTATCATTTAATTTCATGATACAATGCATCTTCATTGGTGGACACAAATGGAATAAAATAATTTGCAAGAAGAATCCCGCAATTTCCTTGCCATATTTACTACCTTAAACCTTTTTTAGCGTTTTTTTGTAAAAAAAAAAAAAAAAGATTTTTCGCCTTTCCATTAAAACCTATTTAAAAAAAAAAATTCGCCTTTCCATTAAAACCTATTTTCACCCTTTGATCAGAGCATGCATGTACCTTAATCATCAATTAGGTCAAAATCCGCAAGCAAATCACCCAAGCAGGCGTGATATTTTATTACCATAAAAATCCAAGGAAACGGCTATAAAATAGAGGTCACAAGTTTACTTTCTACATCACCTCTCTTGCTTCATGTTTAACACTAGTGAAAACTTCTTTCACTTGCTAGAATAATCACCTTAAATGGATCGTGTTCATGGCTATTCGTCAACAATTTTGTTATTAAAACAAATGTATAGGTGGATGAATTGCCATGAACAACGATCTCTTTATGGGATATGATTTCAAGAAATACCTTAATTTTGTTATGGTGTGGAATCACCATAAATGGATCGTGTTCATGGCAATCCATCCATTTCACTAGCAATAGTGTATAGGTGGGTGAATTGTCATGAACAACGATCTCTTTGTGGGAATGATTTCTTCTTTTCTAGTTTCTTTGCTTTTTTTCAAGCACAACCCACGCAAAAATCTTTTCCTATAGTGAAATCACCATAAATGGATGGTGTTCATGGCTATTCATCCATTTCACAAGTAGTAGTGATGACAACTGCGAGGGGTGAATTGTCATGAACAACGATCTCTTTATGGGAATGATTTCTTCTTTCCTTCTTTCCTTATTTTCTTTCTTTTTTTCTTCAAACACAACCTGGAAAAAAATATGTTCCACTATACATGGTGAAATCACCATAAATGGATCATGTTCATGGCTATTCATCCATCTCACAAGCAATGGTGAAGAGGTGGGTGAATTGTCATGAACAACGATCTCTTTACGGGGATGATTTCTCTTGTTCGATCTTCTTGGATATTATCTCTGATGTTAATTGAACACATGTCCCGTCATTGTTAATCATATGGGTTGTGTTCATTGCTGTTCATCCATTTCTAGTAATTGATACCAAGGAATTGGGTGAATTGCTATGAACAACGACCTCTTTTTGCAATTTGATCACAGATGTATGTCACCCATAATTTTATTATTCACTACAGATGGATTATGGTTATTGCAATTCGTATGCTTTTAATTTGTACTTGGAAAACGTATATCTCCTAGCTAGTCAGGATCATAAATCATAATGCAACAAATGCTCTTAATTTCTTCATCCTGTTATTCATAAAAAAAAAAAAAATCTTCACTCTGTTCTGATTCTTTTGAAAATTGGTAATTTGTAAATTCTTATTTTCTTTGAGGAAGATAATCTGTAATCTCTACGTTTGTAAATCTCTTTGATGAGTTGCAAAGACATGTTTCAAGATGAGCAAATTAAACTTTGGGATAGGATTATTTTATGTTGGAAAATCTCCAATAATTTTCATTCTATAGTGTACTTGATTTGTTTTAAATTACTAATTAATATACTCCACATTTTGTTGGATGAACCAATGAGATTTGAGTGATAGTGCAGTTGTATGTAGGGCTAAAAGTCTGGTATTCGATCCTAATCGGCCTATTCCCAGATCCATTTGAGCCTTGAATTTACAGATGATGCATTGAAAGGTAGGCTACGGCCTGGCAATTGGGCCTATTCCCAGATCCATTGAGCCCTTTTTGTCTTTTTGACGGGTCTTGATTATTTTCATCGATTTGTTACCTTAACAAAATGGCAATACCATGGCTTGATGCTTGGGCTCTGGTCATATATAGGATGTGACTATTATTGGTTCGAGCCTCAAATTAGTGACTTTTATTTTTCTTAATTAGTCTAGTGACGTATTATATTTTTTAAATATAAGAATGCAGGCTTATAACACCGACTTAAATCCTTGACAATTGCAATTTTGAGGTTGTTGTTGCCAACTACGATAGCACGTCACCCTTAATTTTGAAAAAGTAAAGTACATTATCTCAATAAAGCAACTTGATATAACTAGAGATATAATATGTGGAATTCTGGGATTCGACTGGAGACTATTATAATACTCGGTGGTACCCTTGAGTATGACATTAGTTAGGGTGATTAAGGGGGGCAATTTTAAACCATTAGCTGCAAATGTGCAGACATGGCAAAATGTAATTTGGATTATAACACTAGTCAAGGTGGTTTTTTTTTATCAACACTAGTCAAGGTGGTTTGATCTACTCCTTTCCAAAGAAAAGGTTTAAGATATCATTTTTTATAAAATTGGAGAATGAAGTCTTGGTGTGGATTTCATTCCTATTTAGATAGAGGCACAAGGATAATTCTTCCTTGATTTTGTTTATGAAGAAATAAAATAGAGCTGGAAACTTAGTTATATTTCCTAGCAATACAGCGGGAGTAGGATCGGAAGCGATTTACTGGTCGGTAACAGTCGTCACAGTCTATAATTGTGCACTCCAATGTGGGTTACTTGTCGTTATATTATAACAGTTTTATTATCCTAAAGATCTCTATACTTATCCCAATATACCTATATATACTCATTATCCCTATCTAATCCAAATTAAGAAATTTCCACACCCGAATTTGAATCCGGATGGTCTTGGTGACCTAAAGGCTTTGATGCCAACGGAACCAAAGGATCGTTGGCAGATAATTCTTCTTTGAAAGAAAAGGAAGGTGAGGATAGAGGAAAAATTTTAGAATTAGGAGTGGGATTGTAACAGCCCGGGTAAATTTTTTATTTTTACCGGGACTGTAAAAGTCTTTTTACTGTGATTTACAATTGAATTAATCTTGGGTAATTAATTCAAGGTAAATCGAGCGTCGTTTTTCGAAACCGAGAGTTTTTCCGCGCTCGTGATTTTTCCGTGGATTTTTCAGGCCTAAGTTGGTATTTTTCGGGTTTCGGAATTTCTCGAAAAATCACACCGGAAAATAACTAAGGGGGTATCAGTTATTTTCTGGTCCGGTCGGGACACGACTGTGTGATTGAGTCACGCAGCCGCCTCTTCCCTGTTACGCTTGTGATTCTTTGATTTTCTTTTCCCGTGACCTGCTTTTCTTGTTTTCATTTTCACGCACCTTCGCCTGTCTCCTCATCACCTTCCCCTGCCTCTTCTTTCCTTCCCGAGCTAGCACACTCACGCCCGAGACCACCATCATGACCGTTGCACCTCCTTCCTATTCCTCTCATTTCTTTTCTTTTCTTTTCTTTTTCTTTTCCTCTCTTCATCTACCCGTAAACACAACACCACCGAGCCCCAACCAAAGACCACCCTCCTCTCTTCTTCTTTCTTTTTTTTTTCCTCCTGCCGCCGTCGTGAACAACCGTCGAGCCGCCGCGAGCCACCAGTTCCTCCCCTCCCTCTCTTCCTCCTCTTCCTCACGAGACCCGCTGCTGCCAAGTGAAGCCGCCACCATCTCCTCCACGCCGACCGCCAGATTACCACCGCCGCCTTCTTCTCTCGGCCGCTGCAGTCAGGCGAAGCCACCGCCGGAGCCGCGCCACCAGATCCAGTTGACGACGCCGTCCGGGTCCTGCAGCCGCCAGCCAACGAGACGACCGCCGTGCGACGTTGCTTGCTCGCCGCGCCGCCCAGCTGCAGTCGCCGAGTCGCTCACCGGCAACTGTGGCGTCTCCTTCCGTGCCGCCTTGCCACGCCACCAGCCCCTCATGCCGTACGCATCGCCGCCGCTCGCCCTAGTCCCGTTGTGCTGTCAACCAAGTCGTCCTCAACCTTGCACAGGGCTGCCCGGGTGAATGGTAAGCTAACCCACATGTGTTGGGCTGTTAATTAATGGGCTATGGGTTTATGGTTTTGGTCTGCTTGGGTTGAAACATTTGGACCCAACTTTGGACCTGGAATGGTTCTGGGCTACTAAAATTTGAATTATATAATTAATTTGGAAAGTTTAATGGTTTGACTAATTAAATAATCTGGATAGTTTATATTGTGACTAAAGGGATAATGATTTCTTTAATTTGGAACCATGACTAGGGTTTGATTTATGCTCCCAGAATAATATAAACACTAATTAATATATACCTTTAATAATATAATTAATAATTCTATTTGTGGATTAATAATCTTGATGAATAAATCAATTGATAACCAATAACTTTGCTAACGGTTTATGGGATTAATGATTTGATTATTCTAAGTTGGAAGGTAATTAAATGGTCGAGGTCATATTCAGATAATAATAATCTAGCACAATGATAGTTTTGAAAAAGAAATAATAATAATAAAATTAAATAGAGGAAGGAATATACGTTATAATAAGTAATGATTTTCATGTAAAATTTTGGAAAAGGGTACTATCAAAGTGTAATACCGGAATAACATCCGGAGATATATACGATATACACTAATTTGTGGAGAAAGAAAACACATAATTTTGGAGTAATGCCTAAACGAAAATATTAACCGGGTAAGATTAAACGAGGTAATAGTCATATGCATATCATATTTGTTGTACATTTGTGTGAGTCTATTATTGCTATTAATTATAGGATTGGATAACGTGAACGACCTCGTGGAGCTGGAACCAGATGACGAGCATCCGGAGTTGAGTAATCGGCCAAGGTGAGGATGGATAACCCTTGATATGTGCCTGTAATACCTTGTGTGTTTTGTTGTTTGAATGAACTGCTGAGAGGGTCATTGTTGGTTATTTAACTGTTATGGTTATTGATGCTGTCGTTGTTGGACTGTATTATTGGTCGAGTGAATATTGTGATGAACTGTTAATTGTGAATAATTGGACAATATACATAACAACAACCTATAAACTATTATACCTTAACGAAACCAATAAACCGACGATACCAGTAACAACAACAACGATACTACAACTAAACGAACTAACTTGGCGACACAACTGACAATAACCAAATAACCTATAACACAACACTTTGACGTTGATCTGACAATTGTGAATGATTGGTGTTAAGATATGTTGACAGTTTAGCCTGTGGGATAACCTTTGGTAATAGTAAGTTGAACAACTTGTGAAATTGAATATTGGAAATTGTGATGATATATATTATTGTTGAATATTGGATGATACGGATTTGTTGATGTAGTTTCTATGTGTGATTCTTGATATTGCTCTGCTTGATTGAACTGCTATGTTGACTGTTAATGGTTTCTTAGATACTGTGTTGCGATTGATGTTGGGTTGTGAATGATTGATGCTATGAAACTATTGATGGATTGGTCTGTCGTATAATTTGAATTAATAGGAAGTTGGATAATTGTTTGACTGATTTGGATATTGTGACTGACGTCGATAGACTGTGTTGTGACTAGTTTGTCGGAATAAACTGTGATATGGATAATTGGGAAAAAAAATGGAAATTGGAAGTTGATCTGAGATATGATTTTGGTTGATGATAACATAATTGTCGCGTGGTAAGTAGAGGTACGACCGGATGGTTTGAGACTGTTTTGTGGTGGCCATATAACGACCCGGGTAAAATTTTCGTGATTTTACCGAGTTGTTTTAACTCTTACTGTGGTAAATAAATTTTTATCACGGTTAATCGAGCATTCTACCTTCCCGAGTTAATTCCGAGAGTTTTATCGGGGATAAACGAGCTTCGTTTCGACCACTAGAGTATACGACGTTTTGGAGTATCTTCGATGACTGAGCCTCGGAATTTAATTCCGAGGGTTACTCGGAACTTCGGAGAATTCTACACGGCAAACCGAGCCTCGGTTTTCGATTCCGAGACTTGGGCAACGCTCAGGAGAATTAGTCGGATTTTTCGAGCCCAAGTTGTATTTTCAGACACGGGACGGAATTTGACGGAAAGACGGATATACCCTTATGCTTTTAACGGGTTAA
>JAKUCV010005232.1:2127-33198 GCA_028386065.3 Turnera subulata
CACAAGTTCTCTAACTTGTACCCGTATGTAGAATTCATATCACATATAAATTCACAACATACGCTAGTCTTAATTTATTATTACAACCCGTCCATAATAATAACCGACTAGGGACATTTAAGAATATATCAAATATATAAACTAGGGTTATAAATATGTGCAAGTAATTATCTCATAATCATATTTATTGGAATAACCTTAATGTATATACATGACTACAATCATCCATAGATTGGCTTTTGGGCATATAACTAACAGATTCATGTCATTGTCGACCCAGATTGTTCTGTCCCTTTTTGCCTTTGAGCATTGCGTATTATTCTTGTGTGGTTGTGATTGTCTTCAACACTAATAATGGTGGGGATTTGTTGTCGGTGGTGAAAGAGGCATGTGTATATATGTATATTTATCTCTACCTAGATTTGGATTTAGAGTAGCTCAAATGCGCGTGAACAATATTAATTATTTTATAAACTTTTACAACTGAAACCGTTAATGTTGGTTTGTCGTCCCTGGATTAAATTATTGTTGGTGTTTTATTTTAAAGAATGTAGGGTCTGTGTCTTTTTTGAAAAGTAATATGTTTTCTATACTTTGTGGTGTTAGTGTAATGCCCAAAAACCAATCGTTGGATGATTATGTTAATTTTTTGAGTCATGATATTTGATTAAGGTTTTATTCCGATAAATATGTTCGTTTATTTATTTATATTTGTGTGGATTGCTTGGACATATTTGTAACCCGAGAATACTTTATATTCTTAAAAGTCCCTAGTCGATTATTATTATGGTCGGGTTGTAATAATAAATAAAGACTAGCGTATGTTGAGAGTCATATGAGATATGAGGTCTGCGTATGGGTACAAGTTAGAGAACTTGTGGACTGGACAGACCCAAATTAACAACACCACATGTATCATTAGATGTTGTTGTTGGTGGTTCTTATAAGTATTGTCCTTAGATCTGAGATTATCAAGGTTCTCAATACATGAATCTTGTGCTTTGACATTACTCTTGGTTACTCGTAGCTGGGTAGACGTTACAATTATTGTTGGGCACATGATATAATGTGTAGAGGGATTTGTTTGGTAAAGATGGAATTTGTCTAGTCCATGTAATAGGAAATATATTTGTTGGGCCCCTTGATACAGTTGAACTGTAAAATGCATGGCCGTGCTCAAATTGATTGATATAGGATATCAGTTGTATTTGTTTTGGACAGTTAACTCGGATTCAAGAAACCATAGATTAAACATATGCGAAAATGACATATTCCATGTCTCGTGTTTGGTCCTGATATTATAAGACAAAGGGACAAAGACACATAAAACAGGTACTAAATCACATCTATTCGATTTATCCCATTTCACATGGACCCTGCGATGGTTTCGGAATTGATTTCGCTCGATGTTAACTCCTTATTTGTGTACCCAAAACCTAACATGTGGTACAGGTATGGAGGGTAGTGTGTTATGGTAACAAATTGGATAACCTTTAATTTTTACACTGGTGGAGAATTTAGACAGAAACCACATTTGATTTATGTGGTTGACAACGTGCAACAAAGATTAGTTGATGTTGATCAGGTTTTCTTGCACAACCTGATGTATTTGTACGGGGGAACCCAGACCAAATATCCCATCGGCCTTCTCACATCTGATTAGGTTTTACATCGGAGTCGCAGTTGTGAGAACCCGGGCCAAATATCCGTTTGGCCTTCTCACCTATGATCGATGGAGTCACCACCCAAGTTTTATTTAAATGGAAAAATTCAGGAAAAACCAAAAGATAACTCCTTATGCCCAAGAAAAAAATTTTTTAATCAAAGATGTCAGACTCGGGGGGTTCGCCATGGATAGGAAGGTATGAGGCACCAAATCCATGCTTGGGCGAAACAGTACTCAATTTAAGCGATTAATGTGCCTCGTGCAAGTGTGACCAGAATACCACCAACATAAAATCATCAAAATCAGCATGCATAAACAAATAAATAAAAGAACAAAAGAGAAAATAAAAGGTTAAAACATAATTTGGCTTACACATTGGCGCCCTCACAAAATCTGTTGCTAACATGCAATTTCAACCTCACAGAAACATAATTTGCGTGGATGTAGGAACGGATTTAGTAGTCACGGAACCATTCCCCTTACAGTCAGTCAGGACAACAACGACGGATAATAATCCGTCAGTAAATTTCCCTCGCAACTAGTTACAAAATCTGTGATGGAAACATTTACTACGAATAATTCCTTTGCCAGTAGCGAGGGAATTATAGAGGGACATTTAGCAAGGGATATTAGTCGGTACAGTTTCCCACACCAATTACCTTGCTAATTCCGTTGCAAACCCATCCACCACAAAATCCGTCACACACTATTTTGCAACGAGCCCTTTCGCCACGGATCCCATCCGACACAAAATCCCTCACAAATTGACATTTGTGACGGATTTGTGAGTAATCAGTTGTATTCTAGTAGTTTCATGTCAACAAGACCGCCCGACAGTGGCGGTTATGTAGCATTAGACGTGGAAAATCTCTAGATTATTGACCTTTAATGCGATCCAACGCGTTTTTTATCAGATTTTCAGCAAGAATCCCGATCATTATGAGGTCCACGACCTCTACACTCCCACAACTCTATAATTAGAGCCCCGTAATCACTTCCAAATGGTCCAGAAAGTTAGAATACACAGACAACCTATAAGCTTAGAGAGCTTGGAGAAAATTTACTCTCCAAGCTTTTAGACACTTTTCCCTACTGTTACTCTGCCAAAATCTTGCGGATTCAAGCATCATGAAACATCTAGCGAGAGGAGATCAAGGTAAAGCTTAGAGGTGGCAAAGTTGTCGATGAAGACAACAATCCAACAAACCAAGGAGCTAGAAGAGGGCTACAAGAGGTAACTCCTTATTCTTTCGTTTTATGTTGCTGATGTGTTGAGATGTATACTAACTGATATGATGATGGTATGTTCTATGTGATGCTATGTTAAGAACTACATGAGCTTTAAACCCAGTTTTCAGGGTACGTAGGTGGCCTCTAGTGGTGGAGGCTCAAGCCAAATCTTCTTCTTACCCCTTTTTTTAATTTCAGTTATTTATTTTATGTTATGCGATTTTATTTCCACACTTGCACACTTATGCAAGGCATACAAATTTAATTCATCTATTGCACAAAATTTTGCCCCAGCATGGGTGGGGTGCCTAAGAGCTTCCTACCTGTGACGAACCCCGAATCTACAATCTCTGGGTCACTATGATCCGTCCCTTAAGATGTGTTGCCTAAGAAAAAAATGATGCCTAAAATTTTTTCTCCGGAATTTTTCCAAGAAGCAAAATCAAGGTGGCGAATCCTTTGTGATTGTTGGATGAGGAGAATAAGGTGGGGAGGCCAAACGCATTGATTTGGCTTGGGTCCTCACAACGTCATTCGATTTAAAACTCAAGACGGACGTCCAAATTTTGCAACATATTTTACTCCTAAGTCAATACGACGTCGTTCGGCTTAAAATTTGAAATGGGCGAAATAAACAAAGCGGGTGAAGTGTAATTGGTGAGTGTTGTCCTTAGATATAAGATTATCATGGTTCCCAATACATGAATCATGTGCTTTGACATTACTCTTGGTTACTCGTAGCTGGATAGACGTTAGATTTATTGTTGGGCACATGATATAATGTGTAGAGGGATTTGTTTGGTCAAAAAGGAATTTGTCTAGTCCATGTAATGGGAAATATATCTGTTGAGCCCCTTGATAGAGTTGAACTCTAAAATGCATGGCCGTGCTCAATTTGATTGATATAGGATATCAATTGTATTTTTTTTTTGGACACTTAACTCAGATTCAAAAAAGTATAGATTAAACATATGCGAGAATGACATATTCTATGTCTCGGGTTTGGTCTTGACAATACAAGACAAAGGGACAAAGACACAATAATAAGGCTTGATGAATCGGTATTGATCTTGTCACTTGGGTAGCAATAATGTGTTGCTAGACACCGCTCATTGTTTATAACTATAAATGTGATTTTATAATTATTGCCAACGTGATTAGAGCCTATAGGGTCGCACATTTAGGACTGTTAATTTAAGCCGTGAGTCCAAAAGAGTTTGGATAAGTTATTGGACGTATTTTCAGATTATTAATAATAAGCCTACATTATGCTTATTATTAAGCCCGAAAATTACAACTCAAATATGATTAGGGTTAATCCAATATCCAAGAAACCGATTTGTTAATCAAAGATGTCAGACTCAGGGGTTCGTCATGGATAGGAAGGTATGAGGCACCCCATCCATGCTTGGGCAAAAAAGTATTCAATTTAAGCGATTTATGTGCCTCGTGCATATGTGACCAGAATACCAGCAACATAAAATCATCAAAATCAGCATGCATAAACAAAGAAATAAAAGAGCAAAAGAGTAAAGAAAAGGTTAAAACATAATTTGGCTTACACATTGGCGCCCTCACAAAATCTGTTGCTAACATGCAATTTCAACCTCACAGAAACATAATTTGCGTGGATGTAGTAACGGATTTAGTAGTCACGGAACCATTCCCCTTACAGTCAGTGAGGACAACAACGACAGATAATAATCCCTCAGTAAATTTCCCTTGCAACTAGTTACAAAATCAGCGATGGAAACTTTTACGGTGGATAATTCCCTTGCAAGTAGGTTGGGAATTACAGAGGGAAAGTTAGCATGGGATATTAGCCGGCACAATTTCCCACGCCAATTCCCTCACTAATTCCGTTGCAATCCCTTCCACCACAAAATTCGTCACACACTAATTTGCAACGAGCCCTTTCGCCACGGATCCCGTCCGACACAAAATCCCTCACAATTTGACATTTGTGACGGATCTGTGAGTAATCAGTTGTATTCTAGTAGTGTCATGTCAACAAGACCGCCCGGCAGTGGCGGTCATGTAGCACTAGAAGCGGAAAATCTCTAGATTTTTTACCTTTAATGCGATCCTACACATTTTTGGTCGGATTTTCAGCAAGAATCCTGACCATTATGAGGTCCACGACCTCTATACTCCCAGAACTCTATAATTAGAGCCCCATACTCACTTCCAAAAGGTCCAGAAAGTTAGAATACAAAGACAACTAAAAACATCTAAATGTTAGTGTTTTTATGATGGTTTTGAATGACTTTTGCTATGTTTTCTTGGTCAATTATGTATATAATCTCTATATTATTGTGTGTTTTCATGCATTTTGTCAATTAGTACTTCAATTTTGCTGATTAAGTATTTTTATTAGGAATTTATCGTTTTTATTGACGTATGGAAGCTTTTTAGCCAAGTTTGGAAACCAGGCCCAATTTAGGAAACTTTCTGCAGTGAGCACAACTGAGTATTTTAAAGATTTTAGGAGTTCTAGGTATCAAAATTAAGTGCGACCAATTGGAGACAAAACTGGACTTCCAGAGCTTTCTATGTATTAAATTTCATAATTTTTGACGAGTCTACAAGGAGCAGTAATTATTTTAATCCAGACTAGGATTCAGATTTTTCTGTGCCGACCCAGGCCCAGTGTTTCGGCGATATCTGGAGTGCAAGTCAAGAATTCAATTTCTATTGAAAGAAGGAGAGCCCAACCGACTTCCAGCAGCTAAAGACAGTATAAAAGGACCCCCTAGGTTGACATATTCAGAAGGCAAAAGTTAGAGGGCGAAGCTCTGCCGAATTGGTTAGTTATTAGGTTACACACATTAGTAGGGTTAGGGTTTTCACTCTTTTGGATCCTCTAGGTGGTGCCGAATTTCTCATCCAATTTCAAAGGTTATTCCCCATA
The DNA here is from genome assembly GCA_028386065.3 of Turnera subulata. Taxonomy (NCBI): domain Eukaryota; kingdom Viridiplantae; phylum Streptophyta; class Magnoliopsida; order Malpighiales; family Passifloraceae; genus Turnera; species Turnera subulata. Next base: position 7,935 of record JAKUCV010005232.1, read on the forward strand.
ACAATTCAACTTTTTTCCAGCAAGATTTGAAGGTTTAAAGTCACAGAATCACCAGTTCAATTGCAGCAGAAATCGACACCAGAAGAGCACAAGTCGACGCCATCATCACCAACACAAATCGGCTTCCCGACTTCACTACTTCTTCCTCTTTTCGATTTTCTTTCTATTAAATTGTTTACTTGATTAATTCTTGTGATAATATGTTTGATTGTTATTTTATTACGATGAACTAATTCTCTAATCTAGGATTAGGGATGTAGCCAATTACTTCTATGGTTTTATTATCTATGGAATGATGTTTATTCAATTGATAGTGTTGATTGTTCAATCTATGTGTGCCGAATTTATTATCTACTTTGGATTGATTCTTATTGAATGCAACCTGCGAGAGCTGCGTGATTTATATGATGATACCTAGAAGAACATAGATTGATTGATGCTAAATTATGCGAGAGCTGATAGTTTCTTAGGGCTTGATTGATTGTTTTGTGTTTAATGAGTTTGGTATTGAAGCTAGGCTATGTGAGAGCTAGGTAGTAATTTTTGTTGAATATTTGATTCAACATGCGAGAGCTGAGGATTAAGACATTAGAAACAATTGTCCACAATCACACATCAATAGGAGAAATCGACATCCATGCATAATAAACCTAGATAGTAGTTGTATGAGCACTGATTTCCTAGATTGCTTTAGATATTGATAGAACTTCCCTTTAGATTAAGTTTGCAATTTTATTTCTTTTTATTATTTGATTTCGGCATCATCCTACACCATCTTTTATTTGATTTGCCTAGATAATCATAATTTGTGATAGTACTTATTTCCCTTGTTCCGTGGATCGACCTTGATTAGACTACTACACTACATAGTAACTGTGCGCTTGCAGTTAACAATCGTTCCGCTTCCGTGGATCAACCTGGAAGTTTCTCTATTCCTTGCAATATTGGTTCTATGTGCATTGAGCGTGCTCTATGTGATTTGGGAGCCAGTGTTAGTCTTATTCCAAAGCGAATTGTTGAGAAGCTCGATATTGGAGACATGAAGCCGACTACCATCTCTCTTCAGCTTGCGGATCGATCTGTCAAATATCCAGTGGGGATATTGGAGAATATTCCAATCAAGGTTGGGAAGTTCTTTGTGCCAGTCGATTTTGTGGTGCTCGACATGGAAATTAATTTTCAAATGCCGATTATTCTTGGGAGGCCGTTCTTAGCTACTGCTGGAGCTCAAATTGATGTTCGTGATGGAAAGCTTACTTTAAGGATTGGGAATGAAAAAATCGAGTTCAATGTCTTCTGTGCAACCGAAGGACCACTTGAAGAAGACAGTTGTTTCCGAGTAGATTTTATTGATGATGTAAAAGGCAAGAAGCGAGAAGAGGAGGCATTACCTGATGATTTCCCCACCGTGGTGAATGCGATATCTACCAAGGAACCTCCTTGGTACGCCGATTTCGTCAACTACCTTGTAAGCGGAATTCTACCACCAGGGATCTTATGGCATCAAAAGAAGAATTTTTTTGCTGATGTGCAAGAATATTTTTGGGAAGAGCCGCTACTTTTCAAGAGGTGCAATGACAACATTATTCAGAGATGCATTCCTGAAGACGAAAGCAAGGCCATTTCGAAACAATGTCATGCTGCACCCTACGGTGGGCACTTTGGCGCATGGAAAACTGCCACGAAGGTATTACAATCGGGATTTTATTGGCCTTCGATGGTTTCTGACGCAAAAACCTTTGTTAAAGCATGCGACAAATGCCAATGGACGGGAAATATCAACAAAAAGAACGAGATGCCGCCGCATGGAATTCAAAAAGTAGAGCTATTTGACGTTTAGGGTATCGATTTTATGGGGCCATTCCCCGCATCGTTCAACAATCTATACTTCCTAGTTGCTGTAGACAACGTGTCTAGATGGGTAGAAGCAGTCGCAGTGCCTCGTGATGATGGAAAAACAGTCATTAATTTCCTCAGGAAGAATATTTTCACCGGATTTGGTACTCCATGCACTATCATTAGTGATGGAGGGACACACTTTTGCAATAAGAGGTTTGAGGAGTTATTGAGGAAATACGGAGTGAAGCACAAGGTTGCAACACCATATCATCCACAAACAAGTGGACAAGCTGAGGTTTCTAACAGGGAAATAAAGAGGATACTAGAAAAGACAATGAATCTTAACCGAAAGGATTGGTCATCAAAGTTAGACGATGCATTATGGGCATATCAGACAGCATACAAGACGCCAATAGGGACCACTCCCTACAAGTTGGTCTATGGAAAGTCATGCCATCTGCCCATAGAGATCCAGCACAAAGCTTATTGGGCAATAAAAGGCTCTTAATTTCGACTTGAAGAAAGCTGGAGAAAGACGTCTACTTCAACTTGATGAGCTTGACGAATTGCGATTAGATGCCTATCAGAATGCAAAGTTCTACAAAGAAAGAACAAAGAGATGGCACGATAAGCATATTGTTCGGCGCGAAATCAATGAAGGTAACCAAGTTTTACTGTACAATTCAAGATTGAAGTTATTTCCTGGAAAGCTGAGGTCGAGATGGTCAGGAGGACCTTTTGTTATAAAGAAGGTCTATCAGCATGGAGCAGTTGATATATGGAGTGAAAGAAGTGGAATTTTTAAAGTGAATGGTCAAAGGCTAAAAGTCTACAATCAAGGTGATTTTCATGGAAGGCGATTCACTGAAAAGCTTCATTATTCACCATAACAGCCCATCCATCCAGTCCAACTAAGATGACAGTAAAGAAGCGCTGTGTGGGAGGCAGATTCCTCCAACATCTTCGACTTTCTCATGGGATGGGAAGCTTAAGTCGATGGCATCGCTAATCTCAACAAGACAACCGGCAAATTACTCTCTCAAGTGGATAAGTTGGTTGACATTGTTGATAAGTTAGGGAGAGTCATGTGCAATAAATTGGATGAACAAGAGAAGACCATCGCGCAACTTAGGAAGAAGCTAGAGAACATAGAGAAGAAACTTGCCGAGTAGTTTCATGCATCATCATTCTATGTGTTTGTTTTTATTGCTTTATGTCTTTACTTTTATAGGATGCAGTAAATGCTAGTCATCCTCGTGGCAATTTAAATTTCATGTCAAATGTGTTTAATTTTGGTGTCATGAACACCTAGTGGCAATGCAATTTCGATTTCTCTATCTCTCTTATGGTTGAATCTCTTGGATTATCTTTTGTTATGTGCTATACATGTTTCGATCTAGCTTGAGGAGAGTGCCTCTCCTATGTGCCTATCTTTTTATCCTTTGTTTCTTTTGTTTCATGGCCAATGAGGACATTGTCCGATTTAAGTTTGAGGAGGGGGATCAAATTACTTTGCAATTTGTTTGTTTTTTTTTTGTTTTGTGTCAATAAAAAGCATGTTTTTAACTTTAATATATTGAGTATGCATATTTTTTATTCTAGATTACTTAGTAAAAAGCCATTACTTTTTCAAAATTGTTTTCAAAATCATTTTCATCTTTACTTTTTCAAAATGATTTTTAAATTTTTTTCAAAATTGTTTTTCCAATTTCGTTTTTCAAATAAAAAATTTTCAAAAAATCGACAAAAAACAAGAAAAATTCGAAAATTGCAAAAAAAAATTTCTTTGTTTTTCAAATTGTTTTCAAACCCACCATTCTATGATCAAGATGATTTTTGTTGATGGATAACCAAGAGAGTTCCTTTGAATTTTTAAAATCTTTTTCTTTTAGATGCAAGAAGTTTGATTTTTAATTGATCTTGTGTTTATGCTTAGTTATGATGAATTCATGCAAGTTTTAGCATTCTTTGCCTAGCATTTTTTCGACAGCCTATGCATTGTTTTTTAAAATTTTTTACGTCAACAAATATGTCCTAGGACAAGTTTTCAGAATTTTAATTTTTCTCATAGATGCTCAATGAAAGAGATGATTTAAGCATTCTTTGTTTAAACCAACAAGCCAATAAAAAGCCTACCCTTTATCATTATCCCTTGTTTAACCCCTTTCAGCCTAAATCATGGTAGCTAATTTTTCTTTCTTTACCCACATTTACCCACCTTTAACCCTTTGAAGCCTTATAGCTACCATTCTTTTCTTTCATTATCCATACCCTATTTTTCAAAGTTCCTTAAGAGATTTTTGTTCTATGTTTTTATCAAGAGTTTTTTCTATGATAAGTGCAATTGTACAGTATCTTTTCACATCCAAGAAGATCTATGCACTGAAGTTGTTTGCACTTTCAATTGTTTCAAGTATGTTATGGAATGTCAAGTGCAAAAAAAAAAAAAATCGACAAAGACGATTAAAAAAGAAATTCAGAAAAATCCAAAAAGAGATGGAAATTGCGCAATCAGTGTTCCTGAAACAAGTTGAATTCGTTTTGATGATCACATGATGGATGTCATCTCAAGACTTGCACTTTGAGAATTCTTTTCAATTTCTTGATAATGCATATTGCAATCTTTTCTTAAGTGAATTTTTGAACTTTTCTTTGATCAACCTTTACCCAAGACCCCATTACAACCCTTTGTAAAGTCCTATTGATCTTTTTGAGAGTGTTTATTCATAATAGTGGAGTTAAGTTCTGGAATTTGCCTATGGGACTTGTTTTTCAAATTTTCATGACATCAATTAATTCTTGCATGCATATGAGTAGTTGGTTTTTGCTAAGTGATTTGTGTGAAAGCTTGTGCGGGTAAGTCTGACTATGGCATGGATGCTTTTTCATGAGATTTTCTTTCTTTCTTGGCATTTGATCTTAAACATTTTTCATAAGCTCTTGGTGATTATCTTGGAAGACTTGATATGAATTCTAGTTGATTGTGTGATTTGGTGGAGGTTTTCGAAACCCTCATTTGATTTATTTTGTTTTATTTGCTTGAGGACAAGCAAAGTTTAAGTTTGAAGAGATTTGATAACATCTAAATGTTAATGTTTTTATGATGGTTTTGAATGGCTTTTACTATGTTTTCTTGGTCAATTATGTGTATAATCTCTATATTATTGTGTTTTCATGCATTGTGTCAATTAGTACTTCAATTTTGCTGATTAAGTGTTTTTATCAGGAATTTATCGTTTTTATTTAAGAATGTAAGCTTTTTAGTCAAGTTTGGAAACCAGGCCCAATTTAGGAAACTTTCTGCAGTGAGCACAACCAACTATTTTGATTATTTCGGGAGTTCTAGGCATCGAAATTAATTGAGACCAATTGTAGACGAAACTAGACTTCTAGAGCTTTTTATGAATTAAATTTAATAATTTTTGGACGAGTCTACAAGGAGCAGTAGGTCTTTTAATCCAGCCCAGGATGCAGATTTTTCTGTGCCGACCAAGGCCCAGTGTTTTGGCGATATCTTGAGCTACAGAAGTCCAATTGAAGAGTTCTTTTTATGAAAAGAAAGCTGAGAAAATTATATAGAACGGTTTGGAAGAGCCCAACTCACAGTTCAGATGTCTTCTAGGAGTTAATTGGAGTGCAAATTTCGGGCCAGAAAATAGGCAAAAGTCCAACTTGGAGTGCAAGTCAAGAATTCAATTTACATTCAAAGAAGGAGAGCCCCACCGAATTCCAGTAGCTAAAGACAGTATAAAAGGATCCCTAGGTCAACATATTCAGAAGGCAGTAGTCAGAGGGCGAAGCTCTGCCGAATTGGTTAGTTATTAGGTTACACACACTAGTAGGGTTAGGGTCTTCACTCTTTTGGATCCTCTAGGTGTTGCCGAATTTCTCATCCAATTTCAAAGGTTATTCTCCACAACAATTCAAAGTTTTTTCAGCAAAATTTTAAGTTTTAAAGTCACAGAATCACCAGTCCAATTGCAGCAAAAATCGACACCAGGAGAGCACAAGTCGACGCCATCATCACCAACACAAATCTGCTTCCCGACTTCACTACTTTTTCCTCTTTTCGATTTTCTTTTTGTTAAATTGTTTACATGTGGAATTCTCGTGATAATATGTTTGATTGCTATTTTATTATGATGAACTAATTCTCTAATCTAGGATTGATGTTTATTCAATTGATTGTGTTGATTGTTCAATCTATGTGTGCCAAATTTATTATCTACTTTGGATTGATTTTTATTGATTGCAACATACGAGAGCTGCGTGAATTATATGATGATACCTAGAAGAACATAGATTGATTGATGCTAAAATATGCGAGAGCTGATAGTTTCTTAGGGCTTGATTGATTGTTTTGTGCTTAATGAGTTTGGTATTGATGCTAGGCTATGCGAGAGCTATGATGTTTTTGTTGATCTTAGCTGCGCAATAATTGTTTTGCCCGTCGGGCTACCTTCTGCCCATCGTTGATGTAGGCCTTTGGGTGCCCTGTGTCTTGCTAAGTGATGCGTAAGGCACCTGGCTGGTCACGTATGAACGGGGCGTGACAGTTGTGGTAGCGGAGTACTAGGTTAGCTTATATTAAGGGGCTAGGATTAAAAAGAGATCCTTAAGGTTGTTACCCATCATTAGATACCGTGGGATGGTGAGTGCTGATTATTATGTGTTGGTTCCCTTGTACTTTGTGTGCAGGTAAGCCAACAAAAAGGAAGTTGGGAAAGGAAGTGTTCACTGTAGTTGTTCCCCCAGATGTGCATTCCTTTCAGGATGCTGAGGATGCGGATGATGAGACTTATGTCCCTGGGGCTGAAAGTGATGAGTTGCCCAGCGAAGCAGAGCATACAAATGGTACGCAAGAGATGCCCTTGGAGGTATTGAAGGCTGGTTTACATGGTGTGAACAGGGAAGTTGAAACTATGGCTGAGGCAATCGCTACTGACCGAAATAGAAGGGAGAACCCGACACCCCAAGTTCACAGTGGGGAATCTTCCCTGGAGATATTTGTGAAACTTGACCTACCAACATTTTCTGGAGCTAAAAATGAAGATCCACAGCGATTCCTTGAGGATGTGTGGAAATGTTGCCAAGTGATGGAATGTACCGACCATCGAGCAGTTGCTCTTGCTGCCTTTCGATTGAAGGGGGACGAAGCTAACAATTGGTATGATTCAAAAAGGAGGGAGAGAATGTCTGATGCTGCTCCGTGGACTTGGACTGAGTTTCGTGCTGCTTTTCTTGAGCGATTCCTACCTGAGAGTGTCAGGGATCAGAGGACAACAGAATTTGAACTCTTAAAGCAAGGGGACATGACAGTGGGAGTATGAATCCAAGTTCACAAATCTGTCCAAGTATGCCTTGCATATGATCCCTGATGAGCGAAGGAAGATCAAAAGGTTCATAGGTGGGCTGAAGGGTTACATATATAACTCTTTAGTGGCTATTCCATTCAGTTCCTATGCTGAAGCAGTAGACAAAGCTCGGGCAATTGAAGTAAGGACCTAAGCTGAAAGAGCTGAGGCAAGTGCCAAAAGGACAAGGCAAGACAATACTCAAAGTCAACAAAGCTTCTCTGTTGGTTCTGGCCAATTCCGAGGGCGTGGGAAGACAGGATTGTGGGTTAACTCACCTAGAGCTCGATTCAGGGGCAGTCCTAGCTACATTGTCCCAAGCCTTAGTGGGAGCTCGATGAGACCTGCAGTCAGTCAGAATAGGGGAGCACAGAATGTGCAAGTGAGACCCAACACAATATGCTTTACTTGTGGCCAGTTTGGTCACATATCGCGAGATTGTCCAGTGGGGCAGAGCATATGTTACTCGTGTGGGCAAACCGGGCTTAGTGCTCATGAGTTCCCTATTGGGCAACCATCCATGGCATCCAGTGTGGCCTCACCACCACCTAGATCTCAACAGGCTGCTAGCCAGACCTCTTACCGAGGCAGGGGAGGTGCAGGACGAGGAATTGCTGGTAGAGGCAATAGCTATCAATCGGGCCAGGTGTTAGTAATATGCCCAAAAGTCAATCAATGGATGATTGTAGTCATGTATATACATTGAGGTTATTCCAATAAATTTGATTATGAGATAATCGCTTGCACATATTTATAACCCTAGAATACTTTGTATTCTTAAAATGTAGTCGATTATTATTATGGATGGGTTGTAATAATAAATTAAGACTAGCGTATGTTGAGAATTATATGAGATATGAATTCTACATGCGGGTACAAGTTAGAGAACTTATGGACTGGACCAACCCACATAAGAACACTACATGGAACGTTATATGATTGTCATTAGTGGTTCTTATATGTATTGTCCTTAGACCTGAGATCATCAAGGTTCCCAACATGTGAGTCATATACTTTGATATTATTCCTAGTCATCCGTAACTGGGTGGACTTAAGGATAATCATTAGGTATATGATAAATGTGTAGTGGGTTTTGATTGATCAAGATGGGATTCGTCCGACCCATATAACGGGTATATTATCAGAAGGGCCTCATGATAGAGTTGAACCGTAAATGTTTGGCCATGCTCGGATTATATGATATGGTGATATCATTAGGATCCGTTTTACACAGTTAACTCGGGGATCAAGAAACTAAGATTAAACATATACGAGATTGACGTTTTCCATGTCTCGGTTTAATCTTGATAATGGGACGAAAGGACGATGACATGTTCCGAGGCATATAGAATCAGTACTGATCTTGTCGTTCGGGTAGCAATGATGTGTTGCTAGACGCCGCTCTTTGCTTATAATTGTAAAATGAGATTTTACAATTATTGCCGGACGTTACAAGTGCCTATAGGGTCACACACTTAGAATCGTTGATTCGAGCATGTGGTTGAACCGTGGTTGGACCATGGTTCGACCAGGTGTGGTTGGACCATGGTGGGACCGTGGTTGGACCGGGGTCGTTTTGGGCTGGTTTGATTCAATAATTGTCAGAATTATTGAGCCAAACTTGATTGCTTGTGATGTGTAATCCCATTAGTGCTTAGTGGTAGACAAGATAATGGGTATCTTAATCATGATGGGCCATTATGTTGGCCATTACCATAAGCACTAATTGAGTGGCATAATGAGATTATGCTTTGAATTTTTTTGGCTGATTGCATTCTGGTTTTTGAGAGCCTTGAGAGTGTTTTTCAGACTAGCAGGAACACACACAAACACTTACACATTCTTTGAGAAAGAAAGTTACACCACATAACTCCCGGAAATCCGTAGCTAGCACCACGGTTCGGGAGTCCTCGGGGGTTGGAGATCGTGAGACGATTCCAGCCTGTGATTGATGGTTTGTGTGGATACCGTAGAGGAGCAGGATATTCTTCTGGCTCTAGCTGATTCGGTTCTTCAGTTAGGTGAAAGATCCTAACCGTTTCAGGTATGTTAATTTTTGCTGTTCGATTTAGTTGCTTCACTTGGATCCTCCAAGGTTTCCGGGTTTTTTCCGCTGCACTTGATTGTCAAGTTTGCATGCCCGGATACTTACACCAGGGATAGACTCGAGTGTTTTGCTTGACCCAGGAGGCCCCGAAAGTTTCCAACAATGTTGTCACAGGTATATCGAAAGTTAACTCATGCCCTGCTTTGTGTTTAATTGATACGGGGTGTACGCACTCCTTAGTTAATTCACAGTTTGCTAAGTATTTTTGGGAACCACCTAGTGACTTGGGAAGTCCATTGGCTATGTATACACCTCTTGATGAGCGTGCTTATGTGGAAAAAGTGTATCGAGAGTGTGATGTTTGTGTGATGAATCACCATTTGCCGGCAGAATTGTTGTTGCTGCCGATGGCAGACTTTGATGTGATTTTGGGAATGGATTGGTTATCTCGATATGGTGCACGGGTGGACTGTGCAAATAAAAGAGTGAAGTTTCAGCCTATAGGGAAGGCGTAATTCATCTTCCAGGCAAAATTTATTTCTTCTCAACCCCACATCATCTCTGCAGTGAAGGCTGCTCGGGTGGCACGACAAACAGATTGTTTATATTTGGCATCGGTGCAAAGTGAAGGTGAGATGAAAATTTCAATTGATCAAGTTCCAATCGTCAATGAATTTCTTGATGTATTCCCTGATGACTTACCGGGATTACCACCGGAACGTGAGATCGAGTTTGGCATTGAGCTTGTGCCTGGGGCAGAACCTGTGTCAATCACACCCTATCGGATGGCGCCTACTGAATTGAAGGAGTTGAAGACTCAGTTGCAGGACTTGTTGGATAAAGGATTCATCAGGCCTAGTGTGTCTCCGTGGGGAGCTCCAGTTCTGTTTGTTAAGAAGAAGGACGGCTCAATGAGAATGTGTATTGACTACAGGCAACTGAAAAAACTGACAATCCGGAACAAGTACCCATTGCCTCACATCGATGACTTGTTTGATCAGTTGCAGGGGGCTAAGTACTTCTCAAAGATTGATTTGAGATCAGGGTATCATCAGTTGAGAATCAAGGAGGAGAATGTGGGGATAACAGCCTTCCGAACACGGTATGGACATTATGAATTCTTGGTGATGCCGTTTGGTCTGACCAATTCACCAGCAGCATTCATGGACTTGATGAACCGAGTGTTCAAGCAGTATCTTGATAAGTTCGTGATCGTGTTTATTGATGATGTGCTTGTCTATTCAAAGACCAAGGAGGAACATGAAGAACATTTGAGGATTATGCTGCAGATTTTATGAGAAGAGAAATTGTTTGCAAAATTCTCTAAGTGTGAGTTCTGGCTGGAGAAGGTGACATTTCTAGGCCATGTTGTATCGGCTGAGGGCATTGAAGTAGACCCACAGAAAGTGGATGCAATTGTGAAGTGGCCGAAGCCGACCAATGTGACAGAAATATGGAGTTTCCTTGGACTGGCAGCATACTATCGACGGTTTGTTGAAGATTTTTCATCAATTGCTGCACCACTGAGTGGATTGACTCAAAAGAAAAAACCATTTATATGGACTGATGCTTGCGAGGCTAGTTTCCAGGAGTTATAGCATAGGCTCACAACAACACCAATACTTGCGCTGCCTAAGGAAGACGGGGTGTACACTGTGTACTGTGATGCCTCAAGAGTTGGATTGGGTTGTGTTTTGATGCAGGATGGCAAGGTAATTGCTTATGCATCCCGGAAACTCAAGAAGAATGAGGAGAACTACCCCGTGCATGATCTTGAGATGGCAGCAATAGTATTTGCAATGAAAATTTGGAGGCATTACTTGTATGGAGGGCCTTGTGAAATTTATACAGACCATAAGAGCTTGAAGTACATAATGGAGCAGCGAGATTTGAATTTGAGGCAACGAAGATGGGTGGAGTTGTTGAAAGATTATGATTGTATCATCAAGTATCATCCTGGTAAAGCTAATGTCGTAGATGGTGCACTCAGTCGGAAATTTGTTGGTAGTTTGGCTCATTTGGGTGTGGTTAGAAGGCCTGCAGTTGGGGCTTGACATGAGCTGATGGATCAAGGTTTGGAATGTGGGGTAGCTGAATCAAAAGCATTGCTGGCACATTTCCAAGTGCGATCTGTTCTAATTGATGATATTGCGAAGGCTCAGAATGATGATGCTGAAACTAAATTGTGGAAGGAAAAAGTGAGCCGAGGAGAGCAAGCTGGATTTGTAGTTACTGATGATGGAATTCTCAGGAACGGCACAAGAATGTATGTTCCTGATGTTGGCAATCTCATCAATAGACTACTAAATGAAGCACATCAGACCCGATACACATTACGTCTAGGTTCCGCCAAGATGTACCGTGATCTCAAAACACATTATTGGTGGAACAACATGAAGGGGAATGTGGCTGATTACGTCTCCAAATGCTTAATATGTCAACAAGTGAAGGGAGAACAGCAAAAACCACCAGGGTTACTCCAACCTCTATCCGTTCCAGAATGGAAGTGGGAAAGAGTGACCATGGATTTTGTTAGCGGGTTGCCACGGACTACAGATGGATACAATTCCATTTGGGTGATTGTTGACAGGTTAACAAATTCTGCTCATTTTCTTCTGGTAAAGACTACTTATAGTTTTGCCAAGCTAGCACAGGTTTACATTGATGGAATTGCAAGGCTTCATGGTGTGCCTGTTTCGATAGTGTCTGATCGAGGTTCGCAGTTCACATCGAGATTTTGGCGAAGCTTCCAGGATGCTATGGGAACACAACTTGACTTGAGTACTGCATTTCACCCTCAAACTGATGGGCAAAGTGAACGGGTAATCCAAATTCTGGAAGACATGTTGCGAGCTTGCATGCTAAGTTATGGGGATAGTTGGAATAAATACCTGTCTTTGGTTGAATTTGCCTATAACAATAGCTACCAATCCAGTATTGGTATGGCTCCATATGAAGTGTTGTACGGTCGTAGGTGTCGAACACCGTTCTGTTGGGATGAAGTTGGGGTCAGAAAACTGTTAGGTCCTGAGGTTGTGGAACTAACAGCTAAAAAGGTGAAAGTAGCCCGTGAAAATTTGGTTGCTGCTCAGAGTAGGCAAAGGTCTTATGCAGACGATAGAAGACGGGAATTGGAATTTTCAGTTGGGGACATGATTTTTCTTAAAGTATCGCCCACAAAAGGAGTACTACGATTCGGAAGGAAGGGGAAGTTAAGTCCTCGTTACCTGGGTCCATTTGAGGTACTTGAGAAGAATGGACCAGTGGCATATCATCTTGCATTGCCACCAATCTGTCACAGATACACCCGGTGTTTCATGTCTCAATGCTAAGGAAATACTTGCCAGATCCCTCACATGTTTTAGCACCACAAGAGACTCAGTTGGGGGAAGAATTGACTTATAAAGCACAACCAATTGAGATAGTGGATAGACAAGTGCGCAGACTCCGTAATAAGGAGGTAGCTTCTGTGAAAGTAGTATGGGAAGATCCCTCAGGCCGGGAGGTTACCTGGGAGTCTGAAAAAGAGATGCTGGACAAGTACCCGCACCTATTCTCTGGTAAATTCAAGGACGAATTTCAACAAGGGGAAGATGATGTGAAACCCCTCAAGGTTGAGGAACAATGTATTTACTTGATAAAGTAAGGTTCTGGAATGAGAGCTGATCCCAATTGGTTTGAATTGGCCAGCAATTGGGCGAATGGATTAATTAGTCCTAATCCACTATTAAGTTGTGCTAAGTATTCAGGGGAATTAAGACTAGTACTAAGTGTGGGTTAAGTTGGGGCGAGCTGGCTTGGGTGCTTGGGACCACAGGTGCATACAAAGCAAGAGGTGGAGAGGAATACGGCATGGTGGCAGGTTCTGATGCAAAGGGCTGGTAGGTGGCAGCTAACTAAACTGCTACAAGCTAATGGGCTGACAGGTGGCTGCTGACTCAGCTGTTATCATGTGCTTTAAAAGGGGGCAAGCAGACACCTATTTTCCCTTTTCTGCCCAGATTCGTGATAGCCATCTATTACCCATTTTCTGCCAAAAACATGAGAGGCACAGGAGAGGAAAGACTCAGCCACCCTCCAAGCTTTCTCAAACAACTAGCACACAAAGGAAGGAGGTAAGTGATTTGGGTTGGAATTCTAAAGGGTCTTTACATTTGTTTGGCTTGCTTGGTGTGCTGTTGGCTTGGACAGTACACCAATTCGATTTTATGAGGAGTATTTGGTTTTATTGTTGGATGTTGGCTTGAGGATGGACAGTATGAAGGTTAGAGGCGTTGGCTGGTGGAATTGAAGCACAATTGACCCGCAAGAGGCCAATTGGTGCACCTGGTGCACAAAATTGTTCCTGCTGATGGTCAAATGGACCTTCCAGTGCTTGATTGGCCTAGACATTAGAACCTGATGGCTTGTAGGTCTAACAAGTGCTTGAGTAATTATGCTACTGCACTTGGCTAGGGCAGATGGTCGGTGTTGGCGTGCCAATATATGCATTGGTGTCAACCGATTAGTTTAACTAGACTAATGAGTGTGTAGGCTAACTTGTACGAGTTCCTACTTCATGTATGTGTTAATGTGCTATATATTGATGTATGCTTGTGTGTGGCAGGTGCTAAAACCCAAGGAGCACCAAGAGTAGGTGAAGGGCCTTGTGAGGCCTAATTCTATGTAAGTTGGGTTGTCATGCTTGTAATGGTTGATGATGCTGCTTGTTGGTTAATGACCCAATCTGCTTGTTGATGGCACCAATGGTGCGATGTTGATGATAAGAAGAAGATGCCTTGGCTTGTTGACGAGTTCGATATTCGGGCTGAGCATTTCATGCATTACATTTGCATCATAACACCTGCATAAGATGATATTGATGATGAACCTTGCAGTGCTCCTAGGCTGCTTGGTCTATGAGGTGATGGTGGTGTTGTGCTTGGTGCCGTGTGTGGTTTTGGTAGCCAATCTATTGTGCCTCGTACGTGGGGCTGTTGGCTAAGAAGTAACATCATTGGCAAGGTTACCAGACCACGTAGGTAGGCCTAGTACAACCCGACGATAGCCTACCCGTGGGCTGTTCATGGTGGATTGATGAGAAGCTGTTGGTTGTTGTTACTACTTGCAGGTGTTATTGCTGTTGCTAGTTTGATCACCTACTTATTGAGTCTGTGGACTCCCCGCCCCCCTCCTCTTTCCATTCCCCTTTCAGGGCAAGGAGTTGATCAGCTTGGTGAGGGAAGGCTCGAGAGACTCGTTGGTTAGATGATGAGTACTTAGCCAAACTTGATTCTAGCTAGACTTTGTGTTATAAGAATAACTAGCGCAAGAACACTTGTAGTGCCCCAATTATGTTGTATGTAATCGGTGTAATGTAAGCTGGATGCTTTGGTACGGTTTTATAATCCGACCCATGATGTTTCTGTTGATCTTAGCTGCGAAATAATTGTTTTGCCCGTCGGGCTAGCTTCTGCCCAACGTTGATGTAGGCCTTTGGGTGTCCTGTGTCATGCTAAGTGATGCGTAAGGCACCTGGCTGGTCACGTATGGACGGGGCGTGACAAAACTGTAGGAAGAGACAGGGACGGTACACTTGAGGAGGAGTTGTAGGAAGTGGTGAATGATGAAAAGTCATGTGGGTCATTGATAGATTTATTATTAAGACTGGGTAAAGCAGATATTCTGTAGAGCATAAAGGGGGAGGACCACCTTTTTTTGGATAGAAAACCCTAGAAATGTGGTGTGGAGATTAAATATTCCAGTTCTTGCAGGTTGCATGAATGATACGGTAGATGATATGGTTGTGACTTGGCTGACCAAGTCACTAGGTTGAACATCCTAGAAATGTCGTTCCAGTTTCTGGCTGTTTAATCCCAAGTCACTAGGTGGTACAAAGCCTTGTGAATTTTTAGAGTATCAACAATGCAAGGTATTGAAAAACTCCTTGGATCCTTTCTCTTTGACAGAAACTTCTGCAGGATGAGTGCACTGCACTTTTCGGTCATGGGAACCGTTTCAGCATCCTCTATGGCGTGCCTCACTGACACCAGGTCTTTGACAAACTTAACATAGCCTGGAATCTCACTAATTAACTCTTTTAAAGGTAGTGAAATGCACACTTTCTTTAGCATCTCTATAAACTTCCTGAATTTAGCATCAAGCCTTGTGTTCTTATAAACTTCGGGGTACAGAAGAGGAGGCATATATGGCTGCACTTCTGTCTTTTCTTCCACTTTATCCTTCCCTTTCAACGCCTATGGCTGCTATTTTGTAGCTTTGAACCTATTCCTTCATCTTTCTCCTCTGCAGGTTTGCCAAAAGACTCACTCGGTTCCTTACCACTGCACAGAGAAACAGCCTTGCACTATTCCTTGGGATTTTATTTCGGCTGACCAAGTAGCTTTCCCTGAACGTTCCTGAGTTGCTAGGCATGCTAAGCAATCTGGTTGTCAATGATTTTAGTGTGACCCTTGATATGTTGAACATCCTCAGCTAGTTTGGCCTGAGAATCCTTAATAGCCTTAAGCATACTCATCATGTCTTGACGAGGATTTCGCTATTGATTCCCTAGGTAACCTTGCTACCCCTGATTGTATTGCCTCGGTTGTTGATAATATTAGTTATTTCCCTGCTGGTACTGGTTAGTCTTCCTGTTGATGTAGTTTGCCTCTTCGATCATCAATTTTTGGCATTCTTGAAAAGTATGAGCTCCATTGCAGGCCTCACACCTCAAGACATATTCTGCAGCAGGTTTTATAACCAATTTCTCGAATTTACTGGCCATCTCCTTGTTCTAGTGCTGCAAGGCAGCCATGGAAGCTTCAATTTTCTGAACAAAGTCAAGCTGTAGGACGCCTAGTGGGTTCGTATTATTGGCTTCATCGGCTAAATTCTCCACTAATTGGCAAGCTTCGTGATAAAAGCTTGGTCAAAAAAATTCCCCCTGCAAGAGAATTCCAAGTAGATTTCGCTGCAAGTGTTGTTGTGTCATAAAATTTCTGCGAAAGTACCAATGGTTGGATCATATGATTGGGGCACTTTGGAATCAGGTCTTGATACCTATCCAAAGCTTCCTTGAGGGACACTTCACCTCTCTACTTGAAGCCTTGAATTTCATGCCGAAGTTGAGTTTGCTTGACGGTAGGAAAGTACTCCTTCAAGAAGGCAGTCTCCAGTTCGAACCAATTCAGACCAAGAGTGGATGTTATTCGTAGGGAGGCTGGACAACCACTTTTGAGCTTTGTCCCTCAGTGAGTAAGGGAATAGGTGCAGCCGCTTGCATTATCACTGTAATCCCTAATCTTGAAAGTGTCACAATACTAGAGGAAACTGTGTAAGTGCTGGTGCGGATCCTCCGATGGTAAGCCACCAAAAATTCGATTCTCCACAAGCTGAATGAGGCTTGGTTTCAGCTCATAGTGAGCTGTTGTAATATCAGGTTGAACAATAGGATAATTTTGTTCTCAATCCCTCGTGCCAGCAGCTCATTCATGGGCATAGTGTTCAGCTCATTCTCATTGTTCGGCATTAGAAGTTGAACAGGGACAATGGCAACTGCATCGTCTCCTCCTTGTTCGAGTTCTTCCGGTTGTTTAACCTCTGTTGGATCTTTCTCAGAGTCGTGAGCTTGAAGAAGTTGTTTAGGATTAGTAACAGAAATGAGATCGGGATTTTTGCTGCGAGTTCCTAAGCTCATGTAGTGCTGAAACTTGAAATTCGGAAAAGGAGAAAGTAAAATAAAAATAAAAGCCCAATGAAATAAATCAGTAATTAATTACTTGACACTAGTCCCCGGCAACAACACCAAAAACTTGATGTGTCAAATCTGCATGCGCACAGATCACAGTAGCACTCAAGATTGTATCTGCAAGGTGTGAAGACCCGACCTAAAATCACTTGGGCCTCTTCACCTATTCCTTACACCTTCTTCTTAACCAACACCCAATACCTTTGGAGTCGCCACCCAAATTTTATTATAGGGCAAAATTCGGGAAAAACCTTTCATGACTCCATTCTAAAGCAACTGGTTGGCGAACAAATGATATTGGGCCCGGGGGATCGTCATGGATGGGAAGGTGTTAGGCACACATCCATGTTAGGACGAAACTTTCTGCAATTGAAGAACATATGTATGCAGTTGTGCAAGTGTGCATATTGTATTTCAACAAATCACAGAAAAAAAGTATTGAATTGGAACAAAAAGAGAAAATAAAATAATTGGGCTTGAGTCTCCACCACTAGAGACCACCTACATACCCCGGCGACCGGGTTCAAAGCCCACGTAGTTCTTGTGTCAACATCACAACAATCACATCATCAAAAGCATCATCAAATCACTAAGCAAATGATAAGAATGAAAGGGTTTAGTGTTACCTCTTGTAGCCCTCCTCTAGGTCCTTGAATTGGGTTATGTTCCCTACCCACCTTGTTACTGTTCTTTAGCTTAACTATTAATCCCCTCCTACTCTACTCTTGCTGGATTATTGTTGATGCTCCCCACAAAATTTCACCAGAGTTTCTGCCTATAAAGAGATTTCTAGGCTTGGAGAAGTATAGTTTCTTCACGCAAACAAAGCTTATGGGGTGTGTGTGTAAAATGAGAGCTCCCTCAAAATATGAGTGGGGGGTCCTATTTATAGTGTTATGGGGTGTATAGGGACGTGGACCTGCTTAATGACCAAGGTCTGAGCCAAAAAGCTAGGCCAGGTGATGGCGGTCTTCCTCACATGACCGCCGACACTGATGGTCATCCAGAGCATAACCGTCGGCAGCGGCGGTCACAGGTGCCCAGAACCCCCGATTTTCTCCGATTTTGTTTCTAATTTGATCCTACGCAGTTTTGGACCAGATTCTCGGGCATAATCTTCACCATTAAATAGGTCCATGCCCCTAGGATTCCCAGAACACTATAAATAGGACCCCTCACACACATTTCAAGGGACACACAATTTCTTTCACATATATGCCCATAAGCCTTGAGTGCTTGGAGAAACTCTACCTGTCCAAGTTTATAGATACATTCTTAGGCATAAACTCTGGAGAGATTTTGTGGGAGGCATCAACAGTAGTCCAGCAAGGAAAAGTCAAGAAGAGGATCAACCATTGAGCTTAGAAGTGGAAAGAAGGTGGGTGTAGAACTCAACCCATTGCAAGGAGCTAGAGGAGGCTACAAAAGGTAACACTAAACCTTGTTTTGATTGATCTTTTTTGATTATATGTTGATGCTTTTGATGATCTAAATCGCCGATTTGTGCCATGTTTCGATCTACGTGGCTTTGACCCCGGTCACTCGGGTGCGTAGGTAGTCTCGGTTTTACAACGGGATGCAAGCCAATTCTTCTTCTTCTCCCCCATTCTTTTATTTTTCACGCTTGCACACTTGCACAAGGCACACTTGCATTTTGTAGTTGCACATAGTCTCGACCCAGCACGGATGGGTGCCTAACACCTTCCCATCTATGACGAACCCTCGATCCCATGACTTTGGTTCACCATTACCATGTAGCCTAAAGGAGTCACATGAAGGTTTTTTCCCAAGTTTTGTCCTTAATAAAATTTGGGTGGCGACTCCAATGTCATGGGATTGACCCGAGGAAGAAGATGAAAGGATTAGGTGAATAGGCCCAAGTGATTTTGGGTCGGGTATTCACGATATGTTACTGCAGGTTCACTTCTAGGAAGTCCATTCTTCATTTTGTTCAACAATGTAAGAACATTCCATTTGTGGTAAGTGAGGACAACAAGTATGGACCACATTTTGGTAAATGTATCATGAAGGTGAGAAGCAAGTGCTCAAGTCTTAAAAAGACTTCCTCTCTGTCCTGGACCACTTCCTGGAGCCGTTGAGGTGGTTTCCAGTTGTCTTTAAAGCATGTGCGGACCACCATCCACTTGCAGCATAAAGTGCGATGTTGACAAGTGTGGTTTCATGTATGGTTTTTGTATGAAACCAAGCTGCAATCTTAATCAACACAAATACATATATGTTTGCATATATCCAATCCTAGTTTATTGATCATCAAAATTAACCCATAATCAAAGTCTAAACACGGTTAATTACGAATTAGCATTAATCATCACATTCAGCCTATGTTTAGGCTCACAATTTCCCCCTTTTTTATGATGACAAGCAGTGTGTTGATTTCTGCAAAAACTACGGTTAGTTAAGATAGCATCACATATAAGCACACTCCCCCTGTTTCGTTGCTCCCCTTAAATCACACATTTTTGTACTTAAAGCACAATTGGCTAGTCTGCATTCGCCAAAACTCCCCCTGCAAATAACAACCTCTTGCAAGTATTTTCAACTGAGTAGCGCAGCAAGAATCATCCATACAACAATGATTCAACACACAATATAAGATTTTCTCCCCGTTTTGGCATCAACAAAAATCATAAGGGTAAAGGGTAGAACAATAATAGGTAAGTGTAGTTATCCATACAAGATCAAAAGTTAAATATCCAATCATAGTATATTCCAAGTGCATCAATATGTTCAACACATCACAACACATCTCCCCCTTTTGACATCAGCAAGAAAATCATAAATGTAAAGTATGGGGTCAAAAGTGATGCAAAACTTTCATCCACATGTGATCAAAAGCATAATATCTAAAAGATAATGCTATTCACAAGGCATAAGGAGAACCAAGTATTTAAAAGTGGAGAGTAATAAACCATAGTAGAAACCAAATGCGAAACCATATTAAAAACCATCTTAAGAACCAAGTAAGAAGTCATAAACTATCCTAGATGCAATGCATGACCTAGGGACATCAGGCGGTTGAATGCATCATTCATCATCAGTTTCAACCTCAGGAAGTAGGGCAGCAATCTGGTCAAGGGTGGTCATCACATAATCCTCAAACTCGGTCAGCTGCTCCTTTGAAATCCATGGTCATAATTGCAGGCCAATGTTTGGCCCTAGTCTCCTTCTTCTTTTTCTTAAGAACCTCTGTAGCAGCCTTGAATTTTCCTAACTCCTCAGCTGCTGCTCTTTCTGGTGAAGTCATGTCAAGAACTTTGCTTGTAGGAGCTTCAGTTTTCTTTTTATCACCCTTTTTCTGTGCGTGAACCACCTTAGCAGCCTCGAGTTTTGTCCTTTCAGTAGGTCGTACTTTGATGCGAACGGGTGGTCGTTGTCTCCGGCCACCCGTTCGCATTTAGAGGTTGCCTTTGTGGAGGAAGGTTTTGGTGTTTGTTTACCAGCACTCTCCCTTTTTTTTTTGTTTTGACGACTCTGGGGTTTTCTTTCCCAAAATGAGTCTTCATGTTTTGAGAATTAGGGTTTGAAAGGATTTCTGTGTGTGTCTGGTAGGAAGAGTGATTGATGGAATTTAAAATTATTGTGAGGTTTTTGTGTTTAATAAGGAAAGAAAAATAATCAATGGAAGTAGAGTATAACCGGTTAGAAAATTGAATAATTAGGAGAGAGAAAGAACGATAACCGGTTTAGATTTTGTAATAAAAGGTGCATAACTAGTGAGGAATTTGAAATAAAAAGTAGTTGTATAATTGTGGGAAAAGAGTGGGTAGTTGTATAGTGACACAAAACCCAAAGACTATCACGGGTGTGAGTAACGGTTGAGAGCTGCAACTCCTTTTCCTTCCTTTTCAGAAACTGTCAGGTGTGTCCCATCGTGGTCCCCTCCTTTTTGAAAATTTAGGACCACTTTTATCTCCTTTCTCTTCCAGACAAAAATCCTGCAAGCATGCCCCCACATGAGTTATTCCTTTGGATCTTTTAGGACCACCTTGATCTTCTTCTCTAACTTACAAAGATTCTTTTATCCACTGGATAATAACTGTTGGTTACTTGGTTTCTCCAAAAAACCAAGTTGCCTTCTATCCATAATCTGACAACTTTCCAGGCACCAAAGTTTGAATAATTTTCATTTGAACCCATCATAGACCTTCTGATTTTGATTTCCCGCCTGAAGAGATGCTTTTGTCCATTGGGTAATGACTGCAGGGTATTTGGTATATCCAAAAACCAAAATTGCCTCCTTTCTTACATTTTGCCTTAACTGATGATTGTAATGCCTCAAGAGATTTCCTCATTTGCCCGAATGCATTGTGAATGTGTGTGTATGAGGTATAATGAATGCAATAAAACTAGTATAATCATGTATGGACATAATAAGAGGATGCATGGTGTGTACCAAAAACCAAGTATGAAATCAAGCATAAAACCAAGTATAAAACTAAGTAAGCATAAGAGTCAAGGTAAGTTCCACATTCCAAGTTCAAATCTGATCTTGGTGAATTGATCCTCTTTGAGTGGTTTTGTAAAGATATCAACAAGCTGATTTTCAGTCTTCAAGAATTCAATAGCCACATCTTTCTTCAACACATGGTCTCGGATAAAATGATGCCTCACTTCTATGTGCTTGGTCCGAGAGTGCTGTACTGGATTGGTCAAATTAATAGCACTAGAGTTGTCATAATAGATTGGCACACAATTAAATGTTAGTCCATAATCACTTAGAGTTTGCTTCATCCATAGGACTTGTACACAGCAAGCTCCTGCTGCAACATATTCAGCCTCAATGGTTGAGGTTGCAACAGAATTTTGCTTCTTGCTTGACCAAGACACAAGAGACTGTCCAAGCAATTGACATGTCCCACTTGTGCTTTTTCGATCTAATGTGCACCCTGTAAAATCTGAATCTGAATAACTTGTTAGCTCAAGAGTGCTGACTTTAGGGTACCATAAACCAAGTGAGGATGTTCCCTTAAGATACTTGAATATGCACTCAATTGCCTTAAGGTGTGACTCTTTAGGACATAAATAAAATTTGCACTTAAGCTTACATTGAACATTATATCAGGTCTTGTAGCAGTGAGATAAAGAAGACTACCTATCATGCCTCTGTATATTTTTATATCAACATCCTTACCATATTCATCCTTGCCAAGTTTGGTGGATGTGCTCATGGGAGTGGCACTAGGCTTGGTTTCACTCAGACCAAAGCGCTTCAACAACTCCCGAGTATACTTAGCTTGATTAATAAAAATACCACTATCAAGCTGCTTAACTTAGAATCCCAAAAAGAAATTAAGCTCACCCATCATGCTCATTTCGAATTCACTGTGCATAAGCTTCCCAAATTCGTTGCAAAGCAAATCATTAGTAGCTCCTAACAAAATATCGTCAACATAGATTTGCACAATGTTAACATTACTTTTGTTAGTCCTAACAAACAATGTTGAATCAACTTTTCCTCTAGAGAAGCCTTTAGACACAAGATAAGAGCTTAATCTATCATACCATGCTCTAGGAACTTGTTTAAATCCACATAATGCCTTTTAAGCTTGTAAACATGCTCTGGATGGTCATGACTTTCAAAACCAGGTGGTTGCACTACATAGACCTCTTCTAGGATATGTCCATTCAAGAATGCACTCTTAACATCCATTTGATATAATTTGAAGGATTTATATAATGCAAATGCAAGTAGCATGCGAATGGATTCTAATCTTGCAACAGGAGTAAAAGTCTCATCATAATCAATACCTTCTTCTTGATTATATCCTTGAGCAGCTAATCTTGCTTTGTTTCTTACCGCAACTCCAGTCTCATCAAGTTTGTTTCTAAAAACCCATTTGGTTCCAATGACTGGATGTTCAGCAGGTCTGGGCACAAGTTCCCATACATCACTTCTCTTGAACTGATTTAACTCTTCTTGCATTGCCATTACCCAAATTTCATCAAGTATGTGAGTTGAAATTGTGCAGTGAGGATCTGGTAGTCACCACTCTGGATAAATCTCAAAGTATATCCTCAGTTGAGTGTCCCCTAGGTGCTCTCACATTTCCATGAGATGTAGATCCTTGTTCTGCATTGTTTGGCTTTTCCCCAAAACCATATGGTTCCACCATTGGTTCCATGTTTGGTCGTGAATGTGGTCGCACAGTTGGTTCTTGCATGGGCAGTGGAAGAGGCTCTAGTTCAAGAGGTTCTTCCTCTTTTTCAGCACTCCCATTAATGCTTATCATCTGTGGTTGATCTTCAGGTACAGTATCTCTGACTATATCATCATATGCATCACATGGGTCAATCTCATCAAAAACAGCATGCATGGTTTCTTCAACAACCAAGGTTCTCTTGTTATAGACTCGATATGCTTTATTAGTTAAAGAGTATCCAATAAATATTCCATCATCTGATTTAGCCTCAAATTTATCAAGATTGTCCTTGGTATTAAGAATGTAACACTTAGACCCGAATACACGAAAGTAACCAATGTTTGGTTTCTTATCAAACCATATCTCATATGCGGTCTTTTCAATTAAAGGACGTAATGATACTCTATTTAAAATGTAACAAGCTGTCTTTACACCCTCTTCCCAGAAGTAGGCAGGTAACTTATGCTCATTAAGCATAGTTCTAGCCATTTCTTGCAAAGTTCGATTCTTCTTTTCGGCAACCCCATTTTGTTGAGGTGTTCTAGGAGTTGGAAAAGTGTGTTCAATGCCACTTTGTTCACAGAAGTGTTTAAATACAAGATTATCAAATTCTCCTCCACGATCACTTCTAATTTTTGAAATTTTATAACCTTTTTCATTTTTTGTAGACGTCTAACAAGAGTACCAAACTCATAGCATGCATGATCTTTTTGTGCAAGAAATAACA
Organism: Turnera subulata; assembly: GCA_028386065.3. Classification (NCBI taxonomy): domain Eukaryota; kingdom Viridiplantae; phylum Streptophyta; class Magnoliopsida; order Malpighiales; family Passifloraceae; genus Turnera; species Turnera subulata. The sequence goes on from JAKUCV010005232.1 coordinate 31,792, forward strand.
CCCATGTATACCTTGAATAATCTCCACAATCACAAATGCATAACTCTTACCACCTAGACTTACTGTCCTCACAGGTCCAAACAAGTCAATGTGCAGCAGTTCAAGGGGCCTAGATGTAGAAATAGTATGCTTACGTTTAAAGGAACTTTCTTTCTTATAGTTGAACTTGGGCAGACCTCTTAATAACTCCTTTTTAGACAGATTTGAGATAAGCTCCAAATTTGCATGGCCAATGAAACGACCGCAACCCAAAAATGATAATATAAAATAAAAACAGTTATAAAGTGTCCAAAAAGCACTTAAAACCAGGGATGCCAAACTCTGTGTAGAAACATCAACTCAATATCTCAGAGTAACCGAAAATAAACATCAGGATACAAGAGTCAAATATAAATCAGGCTTAACTAGCCAAAGTAACACCGGTTAAACCAACCAGAACAACAACTGATCAAAATCCAAGAAACCAAAACACTATCCCGAGAATAATAAGCAGCGGAGAAAAAAATAATAACAAAAATGTCAATGACAAGTGTAGAACATATAAGTGTCAACTCTATGGATCCACCAGGAAGAAAACACAGCGACCTGCTGAAATGAAAGAGTCTGATACTCGGGGTAAGAGCAACCGTCAACAAGCTACTAATGATCTGTAAAACCACGATGGCGATTTATATGAGTCGCCTACTCAATGTACAATAAAAGACAACCATACAGGCACACGAAGACTGGCTCGTAGGGTGAGTAAGTCCACGAGCACAAGTGTACACACACAATCAACATGTGTCAGATACCACACATACAGGTGTTAGGTGAATTATCTGGTTATCACATTCTTATCATTATTAAGGGCCCTCTACTGTGTGCGTCGGGTGCGGTAGCGACTGGCCAGCTCCCCAGGGCGTATGCCCAAATGTAATCTTATATATATATACAGTATAAATATCAACACCGGAATGGGTAAGTTCCGACATAAAAAGCCACTAACAAACATGTGGCCGACAACTCTATGAGGGGTGCTCTCCTCAAAGAAATTATAATACAAAATCTTGGGGCACACCCGTCAGTCCCCAAGTCGCCAGCTCTGTGAGGGGTGCTCTCACCAAAAGAAACGGATAATAACAAATAACCAAGGGGTACACCCGACAAATCCCCAAGGCACCAGCTCTGTGAGAGGTACTCTCACTAATATACTAACCAAGGGCGTACCCATTGTTAGAACCTATGTCTTCATGGTTCATTCATTACAGGTTTTGATAAATGACAAACCAAGATCATAACCAAGATGAAGCAAAAAGAAATCAAGCAAACAAGTACTCAACCAAAGTGATCAAGAATTCAAGTGAAGATATGATCAAGAGTTGAAGTGCAAAGAAGAGCAAGAGAAGTTAGGACCCATTTGTACAAGGT